>JARFIY010000344.1:7855000-8054582 GCA_036346155.1 Sinelater perroti
GGGTGGCCTCAAAGAATATACAAATGGGTTCCATGACAAAAAGAAAAAAAGAGAAAGCCACAAATCAGATGGAAACAAAGTTACAATAGCAATGTAAGCAAGAAATCTGGAGGAAGATGATTGGGAATATGGCAAATGTGGCGCCTAAGAAGCGAAAAACGAAATTTGCATATACCTATATAATACAAAATAATTATTGTAAATATCGTAAAAGAAATGTTAAAAAGTAGATCCTGCTAAATGCAGTAGTGAAATATGTGAACTTGTAATTGCCTTTATTGCAAAAACTTACACAGGCAAGTTCGTGCAAATAGTCAGTTCAAAAGCAATTTACCAGAGAAAAAGTAGATTTGCAGTTTATTTTAGACGCACAAAACTATTGTGTCTAGAGACACGATGTCATTATTTTGATTACCTGGATTACACTAATTTTAAGTATTATGACACAAAACTAAAGACGTATACAGAAGCCATGTTAAGTATTCGGAAAAATTGTTAGCTACTCCAAAAGTGCCACTACAATATTGGTATGTTGATCAGATAGCAGGACTTTGTTACTATTGTATATTATTTACAAAATGAACAAAGGGCAAACGCTTATTACAGCAAACTTTGCATATTAAAGGGTGCAGATTTAGTCATACCTTTCTTGACTGGTAGAAATGGAAAAATGTGCTCATGTTTGGGTATCTAACGACTTATTTTATACGTACCCACCAGTTACTAAAAGCCTTAACTAACAAAAGTTATATTAACAAATTAAAAGTGAAACACATTCTTAGGCAAGGATACAAAGACAAAATTAAGCGTAACTGAACCACTGGGCTACAAAACCTTTGTGTTTTTAAATAGAAATGTTATCAAAACATTATAAAACAAGTCACGTAAGAAAAAAGGAGGATTAACTACCAAACACGATGCTAGTGAAGAAGTTGCCGATAGTAACAGTGGTGATTAAAACGTTGCAGTTGAATTGTCAAACAAAGATGTTAGTAATGTTTATGTTCATCAATGTGATGAAATGGATTATAAGGAGCCAAAAAAATAATTTATGGTTTCGCCACAATTGTACTCGTCATTGTAATTCAAAAATGCGGAGTAATTTTAACTGGAACCTGTATAATGGTTATGTTTGATGACTTTGCCACAGGTCCAAATAGATCTTATCACGGCTTTATAGAGAGTAACACCTTGTTTTCAACATTCATTTTGAAGTGTTTTTCTTTTAAGTACTTTATATACTTTTCGGAATTCTAAGTTTAATTGCTCCCTTTTTATTTGGATGTTTTGTATGTGAGGCGTTGGCGCAGATTTAGAGCTAGATATTTCGCTCTTGATTTGACTGGCGCTTCCACTCTATTGAAAATGACATGTGGACACATTACACTTTGAACGATGAATATAACTTGCACCAATTTGGATTAGTTACATTTTGTTTGCCATAACAACTTTGATGAGTGGATATTAAGGCAGCGTTATCAACGAAACTAGCCATAAAGGCGTTTGGTGATTCGGATATATTAGATGTGTATATAAGGTAAATGACGAGACCAAGTACGCTTCCCCGAGGGACATCGGACTGTATAAAATAAAGCTTGGAGAGGACATCCCTGTATCTTACAGAGTAACATTGATCTGCTAAGTAGGATGTTAACAATAAGTAGTAGGTACTTGATAAAGAAATTCTTAATTTATAAAGCATTCTAGCACGCCACACCTTGTTGAATGCTTGGATAACGTACAAGATAAAAAACCAAGAAAGACAAAATTAGAATGAGCAAATATAAAAAATAAAATGGAAGAAACCACCATAAAAGCAAAAAAAATGTTAAATACTGACGGACAAAAAAAAGAATGAGAGGAATAGACCAACGAAGCCACTATATATACGAGGGTGATTTCAAAAATAAGGTCTTCAAAGTGCTCGAGCCCCAGGTAAACTTTTCACGCGGCTCTTGATCACACTGGGGTGATGGCTGCTTTCCCCACTCTATAGAAAATTATTTTTTGGTCCGTGGAGATACTCAGTTTTGGCTGATAGCTGTTGGTAATAGAGCTCCTGCTTGCTGCAGTTTGGTTTTTGAACGCAAAAAGCGTTAAACCAATCAAAATTCATCTACAATTGATGGCAGTGTATGACAAGTCGTACATGGATCTAAAAACGTCGGCAAATGGTGCAAGGAGTGTAGAGGTGGCCGCATGAATATTCACGACAAAGAAAAAAACGGAAGACCGTCAATTCCCGAGAAGACAGTTGCAAAGGTTGAACAAATCATGCTTAAGATCGGAGGATCACTCTCAATGATCCCTGAATTTTGGTTTTTAGAGTTTCTCGAAGCATCATTTATAGGACGTTGACTAAACAGTTGAAATATTGGAAGGTGTGTGCAAGTTCGGTCCCACGAATGCTTACTGAAGACTACCAACGGCAACGCGTTGTCTGGTTCTATGAATTTATTTGACGCTCCGCAGACAAAAAGGACAAATTTTTAGATTTGATTGTCACAGATGACGAAACCTGGGCGTTTAACTTCACACCTGAGAGCAAGCGGCAATCACCTAAGCCGCGAAAACTCAAACAGGCGCAGTCTGCCGTCAAAGTCACGGTAATTGTGTTTTGTGATCGAAAGAGAGTATTGTTGGCACGTGGGATTACACTAGATATTGCCAAGTGTTGTGAGACACTCAAAAAACTCAGACGTTTGATTCAACACCGGAGAACAGAAATGTTGAGTAAGGGCATATGCCTTCTCAACGGCAACGCTTGTCATCATGTTGCCCGTACGACTCTCAATCGCCTGCAACAATTTGGATGGGACATAATCACCCATCCACTCTATAGTCCCTAACTTGGTACCTAGTGACTACCAGTTGCTCCCTACGTTAAAATAACGCGCTTCAGCGAGGATGCCAAGATGAAAGAAATGGTCCAACGCTACCTCAACGAATTGAGAGCTGGTATGGCATAGATATAGAAAACCTGCCACAATACCTACAAAAATGCACCAACCGAAATGGTGATTTGTATAAAAATATAGGAAAAGCTAAAAAAACTAAAGACCTTATTCTTGGGATTACCCTCGTATTTATAATAATGAGTATCTTAAAAAGCAAGAGCAAAGAGAAGTATCCATAGTGATAAAAAGAAAATTAATAAAATTTATGACGAACTGGACTATAGCAATAGATAATTCAAACTAAGCTTGAAAAAAGCAAAATAATGTCGGGAGTTTGGGGCTAAACCACGAATAAGAAAAATGTTTAGAAGACTCATAAAATACAGATGAAGCAAGACACTAGCAGTAGACTAAATTATGTTATGCAGTAGAAAGATGCAACAGCAGTTTTTGTTATTATAAGAGAAAAAAAGTCATCATCTGCAATGCTCGCCTATTTTTAGCTTGCGCATGATAATGAAAAGAAATTTAAAGAAACAACTTTATTTGCAGGAATGTCTACATATGCTCATCTTTAAGCAGCTATTAGTGAGGTTGGCGTCGATATTAAAATAGCTTGCAGAAAAGGCCCAATAAACAATTTAACAATATCATTAGTATTAATGGCAAATAAATTTTTAGAAGGAGATTATCTTACATAATCTTAACGTCGCCAACGTAAAAAAAGGTAGAGACGAGATAAAATTTGGAAATATTGAAAAAGAAGACTTAGAAAATGGGTACCTCTTCTGAAGATGGTGCATTCTGTCAATGTTGCATTAAATCTCTTAATAGGGGGAGTAGATACAGTACATGAGAATAGATTGAAGACAGCAACATTAAAACTGTTCTTATACAATTTGCTCATTCAACAGGTTTTAACCATAAAATTGTGTGTTTGCATATCAAACTAAAATAAATAGCTGTTTTTTGGATATATATCTCATTCTGAATTCGTTTCACAAATCTCATTAGTATGACCGCCTATTATAACAAATAGTTCCTCAATCGTGATTTGGTAAAAATCCAGGGTCTGTCATCAGTCAATTCAAAAATGGCAAGAACTCACGGAAATTAAATTTGCATGTATAAATTCATAAAAATAAATTATACGTTTGATCATTTTCGGTCATATATAAATAACAAAACAGTTTTTGGGGAAGGTCTGAGACCTGCAGAAATATCCTTTAAAGTCTGTCCTACAATTTATATGAGAAGGCGGTGAAGAATATTGACTTTTTACCGTAGAGTTCTTTATAATGGACATTGTAAATGTGAAAGTCATAAGGAGAGGTTTTATGTGGAAATTAAAAGAAAAACCGAACTCGATAACGAGAAAGTTAACAATAATCTTACCGACCTTGAAATATATTTATTAAAATGATGATTTATGATCTATAAATTATCGTTATCGATACCAGTGTCCCACTGCTATGTTATATGAAATAGAGAAATTTTCCAGAATTTTGAAGTATAAATATATTTTCACTAAAACAAATTAAAATTTATTAATAATTTATACTAAAATATTGTTCATTTTTCACTATCTATCCTTGGCTCTCTCACTCCTCTTTCATTTTGTTGGTATAGGCACCAAACTTTGTTTAGGGCATCGCAATTGGAGACGCCAAGCCGTCCATAAAACCAGACCGATCTTCATGATGTTCGACACCATAAACCAGAAGATTAGCTGGTTATAGTATCCTGTGAAAAATCTAACAGTAGATGAAACTCTGGTGATCCATAAGGTATTCATGAAGTCAAAGTCCGGGAAGTACGGTCTGAAAATTTTGGAAATCGTAGATTGTGAGACTACCTACCTTTTGGGGAGGCAACTCTACACTGACCAGAAAGGTGTACCCGATTGAAACTAGGGACGATAGATAGTATTGTAGCTCAGACCGTTATTTTAAATCCGGTAGGACATTAACGGCTGACAACTTTGCCAGTTTTGGCCTTGCTAAAGAATTGATATAGCAAGAATTATTGCTAGTTAGGACCGTGAGAAAAACCAGAAGAGAAGTGCCAGATGAATTAAAGAACAACCAGGAAAGTCCAGAGAATTCGTCTACCTTTGCCTTCTCTTGTCGTACAGGGAACGCAAGGTGAACGTGGTACTTGCTTTGTCCACATCTCAACAAAATTCCTTAGTCCCTGTTAAGAATAATTAGTTTTAAAATGAGAGATCATATTCGCCTACAATAAATGCAAAGTGGGGTAGACACGACTGATTAGCAGGCGATGCATTTTCATTATCTGGTTGATCTTGTTGCTCATAATAGCTGCAAGCTCTTTTTGGCCAAGCATCCCAACTAGTTGGCCGGTAGAGGATCTAAGAGGAGGCTCGCTTATCTGGAAATTGCCTTTGACTTAATCCAACCGTATGTGAAGTATATAGCAACGACAATGTGGCGTCGTAAAATCCGGGAGTGCATGCTTAAATTGGTAGCAAGATTGAATGTTCAGTTGGAGTTCCCCGCCCACGCAAACCCTCCAGTGGAGGCATATTCTTCTGGATCCAAATCGTGTGGGGATGAAAACTCCTTCTGTCCTAGAAGTAACCAAAATTGCTCTATTTTATCGAAATTAGTGGCGCTATCTGTTACTGGAAACTAACTATAAAATATTTATTTTCCTTAATAGTCTGTAAAAATGTCACAACACTTTATTCGCTACAAACCAAGTTAAAGTATATTAAGTGAGCGTAGTTTGTATACATCAGTTAAACAAATTTAAAGTTTGCAAAGACATGCTTAGAGAAGGTCGAAGAGACAAAAACTTCTTAAAAACAATTGTAACTGATAGTGAGATGTGGAGTTTTTAATAAAATTCAAAAACTAAAAGTAAAAGTGCTCTTTCAGAAAGGCAACATTCAAGATTTTTAAATATTTTTGTTTTTAGAGTTGTTCTTGTTATTTTCATCACATGGGATGCATTGCATAGAATTTATTTATTTATAATTATATATTATTGATTACGCTTAATAATATTTACAATATTAAACAGTTATAATTGCAGTTAACACCTAAATAAATAGAGAATCACCATTCACGGTTAAATACTAAAATAATGTTTGTTTCCTAATCAGTACAGGTAATAAAGCAAACTGTTGACTAAAACTCCATCCGAAATCGGGGAGAAAGTAAACAAATACATTATGTAGTTTATTGCCAGTAACCGCAAGGGCAAAACGCCCGAACGGGCGTGAAAATTGACCCAAACTCTTCCGACTCACCGATTCGTATGACGGGTGGCAGCGCCGCCGCCCCCAGCGCGCACCAGCACAGGACGATCACGGGAAGGCGCCCCATCTTGCAAACGCCCATCCAGAAATTAGCATTCGGGGTCGTCACTGCACCAACATAAACATCACATTGTCATTCGCGCCGTGAATTAGTAGCGTCAACACGAAGATAACCGCGCGCGGCACTGGGGCAAACATTTGCCCGGAATTGGTCTTCCGCAAATATTTACATGGACGGGTCGCTATTGACACGAGTCATTACTTCTGGCGCGCTGGTTCTTCCCGCCGCGTACAAATGGGCAGCCCGATGACTTCCGGGCAACGCGTCCTCCGTGGGCTTGGGAGCTGAACTTCCGCGGGTTCGCGCACTATATCCAAGTCGTGAGGCGAATTCCGCCAAGTACCACCTGTAATCTGGAACAAAATTTATAAGGTACAATAGAGAAGAATAATTATAACTAAAAAGAAATTATACCGCTAAGGTAATTTAAATAAAACTTAACTTAGTAACCCTATAAAGAATAATCGTTATATACTAATGCAATGCAGATAAGTAAAATGCCATCAAAGTACTGCTCAAGTTATAGCAAAAATAAATTAGCATTCTTTTTGTGTAGCAAAAGTTAGAAAATTCATTAAAATTGTTTTAAAAATAAATTGATAATGATACTTGTTTACCCACGACTAGAAAAAAAACTTTTGTCTCTTTTCCAGTGTATAGAGGTGGAACCCTCTATAGTCGGTTAGAATTAGAAAAAATTTTTATATCATTTCTAATACAATAGCGTTCACTAGTTCAACCAGAGCGGATGTGTATCACTGACACATATCGTGCAGTGAACCGAACGGACAAGATAAAAAGCGCTTGCTTATTGCATTGTACCATAAGTGATTTATTTATTTACTATAAGAACTAAGATTCAAACAACAAAAGTAAACAATAAACATAAAATTCTTGCTGCATAACAGCTAAAATTTTAAAAATGTGGGCGGCGGGCAAAAAGGACCAGCTATGCCTAAACCACCTCCCATATTTGTTCACGATGTTATCGACTATAAAAAAATGATAGAAAGTCTCCTAGAAGTTGCTGATCAGGAATAAAATACAACGAAATACCTAGCGAACAATGTAGTGAAGATTAATACAAAAGACCTTGACGTCTATCGGAGAATGATCAAACACATGGTAGAAAAGAATGTCAGTCATCACACTTACCAAATGAAACAAGAACGATCATATCGTGTTATACTAAAACAACTGCACATTTCCACTCTTCTAGAAGAAATAAAGAAGGCCATAACTGACGCAGAACATCTTGTACACAATATCATGAATGTAAAAGGGAGAACAAGTAAAGAACCATTACCCATATTCTTTGCGGATTATGAGCCTGCCGAAAATAACAAAGAAATCTACAAACTACGTTTTCTAAACAACAAACACATACTGGTTGAACCTCCAAGAGCTAATAAAGATTTAGTACAGTGCACCAGATGTCAAAACTATAGCCACACCCAACTTACTGCAATAGACCTTACGTATGCGTCAAATGTGATGGAGCCCATGATGCCAGTACATGCACGAAGACAAGACAAACAAAAGCTACCTGTGCACTGTGAGGTGGACCCCCGTAGCTAACTACAAGAATTGTCAAATTTATCAAGAATTACAAAAGAATAATCATCCAAATAATCAATCTCTAAGCAGTAGACTCCACTGCCCTCGCAAAGAGCCAATCTGACCCATACCAATCAACCTGAACAAAATAGATGCCTTTACTTTGCAAGTCTTAAAAAAACAACCTTCCCAAGCACAAGAGATAAATCTCTGCCAATTCCTCGATAAGTTTAAAAACCTTTTTAACCAATTATTGTAGCAAAACTCTATGATCATGAATTTGTTAACTACGGTCATTAACAATGTCATACACTAAAAAAAGGCTAAATTTTTAAAAATCGGTCTGTAGTATGCTAATGGACTACAACATTTTTACAGTTGCATCATATAGACATCATGCTTATCTCGGAAACACATTTCACCTATTATTCTAGCTATTGTACTCAACACCCTTACGGGATAGCCCATGGTGGCTCGGCAGTGATAATTCTAAACTCAATTATACACCACGAATTAACCCCTTTTAAAGAAAGTTTCCAACAGGCAGCAACAATTCAAGTACAAAAATTTTCTATGCCGATCAACATCTCAGCTGCCTACTCTCCACAATCTCACAAAAAACCTACTACAAGTCTTCTTTGATTCTATTGGACCAACATTTGTTGCAAGGAGTGATATCAACGCCAAACACAAGCACTTTGGATGCCGATTAACAACAAAAGGCAGAGAAATGTTGAAAGTAATTTCCGACAGCGAATACAACAATTTGTCTACTGGCACTTCCACCTACTGGCCCACGGATTCTAACAAAATCCCCGACTTTTTAGATGACTTTGTAATCAATGGTCTATCTTCAAATTATATAAATATCTCTTCCAACTACGATTTAATATCTGATCATTCTGCAGTGATTGGAACTGTAAGTGCAACAATAATACATAAAATACCTAAACCAGTCCTAAGCAACATTAGAACTAATTGGGAAATATTTAAGGGGTACATAAATGGACATCTAAACACTAATGTTAGATTAAAAATGATATAAGACATCGAGAGCACGACCAATCACTTAATTACCACCATTCAATCAGCAGGGTGGCACGAGACTCAGCAAACAAAAAATTTAAAACTCACCTTTCCTAAAATTTCCAGTTAAATAATAGAGATAGAGAAAAACGCAAGGCGAGAGCAAAATGGCAGCAAACCCACAACATGGTATATAGAAGGAAACCAAACTGACTAAACAATAAGCTGAGAAGTAAGTTAAAAGAAAACCCCAATCACACCTTCCAAGCCTTCCTCAGTTCTCTATCAGTACATGATAACACAATCTGGAGAGCTACCAGAGGAATTAAGCAACCTAAAGCACACATCAAACAGCAAAATCAAACAGGAACTTGGGCAAGAACTGATAAAGAAAAAGCAGAAGCGTTCGCTCAACACCTTCAATCTGTTTTTACTCCTAATTCAGAAGAAATTGATGAGGATATTGAAACTTACTTAAATGCCCCGTTACAAATGTCACCACCAATACGTAACTTCACGAAGAAAGAAATCCAGGAAGGAATAAACTACCTGTGTAATAGAAAATCCCCAGGGTGTGATCTAATAACAACGGCTGTCTTAAAAGAGCTTACAGAAAAGGGAATAGAGTATATCCAACTACTATTTAATGGAATTCTTCGTCTTACCTACTGTTAAAATTTTCCCACATCATGCTCATCCTTAAGCCGGGTAAACCCCCTAATGATATTAACTCATATCGGCCTATCAGCCTTCTTCCGCTGTTATCTAAATTGCATGAAAAACTAATCCTAAAGAGAATAAATCAAAGTGAAATACTACAAGACTGGCTTCCAAATCATCAATTTCGCTTCCGGACTCAATACTCGACTGTCCAGCAGTGTCATCGACTAGTTAATAATATTCAAACCACTCTTGAAAATAAGAAATACTGCTTCGCTGTATTCTTGGATGTTAAACAGGCATTTGACCGTGTTTGGCAAAGCCGACTTTTGTACAAAATCAAGAATACACTTCCTCACCACTACTACATATTGTTACGGTCTTACCTTGAAAATCGTCACTTCCAAGTCATAGTAGGTGATGAAACATTACAAATAGGGCAAATCTAAGCAAGAGTACCTCAAGGTAGTGTGTTAGGACATGTATTATACCTTTTGTATTTGCAACCAACCCTGGAACATGATACTATGGGAACTTTCGCTGATGACATAGCAATACTAACAAGTAGTGAGGATCCAGTCGTAGCAACAACTAGAAGTCAAGATCATCTAACCTTAATTGAGGAAAGGACAAACAAATAGAGGAAAAAAAATTAATAAAAATAAATTTTCCCACGTCACGTATAGCATAAAACGATCAACTTGTGCTCCGGTTTACATCAACGATCACCCCATCCCCCAAGCGATCAAAGTTACTTACCCTCGCCTTCACCTTGACAAACTTCTAACCTGGAGAATGCACGTATCAAAGATAAGGAAGGAGATGGACATTAAAATTAGAAACATGTACTGGCTCCTTGGCAAAAAGTCAATTCTCTCTTTGGATAACAAATTATTTATATACATGACCATAATCCGAGCTACGTGGCTCTACGGCTGTGAGCTATGGGATTGTGCAAGCATTTCAACGATAGAAATCATACAACGATTCCAATTAGACATTACGAAGCATAACTAGAGCGCCATGGTACGTCTCTAATAGCACCCTCCACACCGACCTCAATATACCGTACGTGAAGGACGCAATCAAGCAAAAAGCCATAAAACATCACGATTCACTAGCAACTCATCCCAACGAAACCATTATTCCATTAAGAGAAGTTCCCATGCCTCGACGCTTGAATAAGAAATGACCAAAAGATTTAGTGCAATAAAGAGGTGACTTCAGTGGGAGTCTTCCTCTCCACGACATACACCCAGTGATAAAATTAGAAAACTTTAATGCGCACGAAGTAAGGAATTACTTGGAGTTTTTAGCAAAACGAGTACAATGTGACAGCTGAGGCGTTTCTAAAAGAAATTCTAAAATATTCATATGCACCCAACACCGAGTTACAAGAAAACGGTACGTTGACATGTGATTTGCTTTCTTGCGCAAGCTTTAAAGAATTTATTAATTTTCTAACAATTCCTGAACATAAAAAAAAGAATTTCATAAAAGTTTTATATCAGCTCTTGCGAATAAATTTACAGCAAGATTTCAAGACTTTGCAGGATATGGAAACTCTTGCAATCTTCAAGATCGCCTTATGAAGTTTTTCCAGCGACAGAATAGACTAATGTAGCTGCGAAGTTGTTATTTTTAAAGCTTTCACTTGAAATGGAGATAATCGACTTCCAAGAAAATGTTTCTTTGCAAAAATACAAAACTGCACCCACAGAAGAATTTTTGGGGCAAACACGTTTCTGAAAATTATGAAAATTACAACAAACTAGCCATTAATCTGGTTATTATATCTGGTTCTAAGTATACATATATGCAAGACATTTTTTTCGATGTGAATTTTATGAAAAACAAATATCGTAAGGTTAAAGGACGCCCATCTTGAAGACGCTTTACGCATAGAAACTATAAAAAAATGGCTCAAGACCGCAAATGTAATTTCTCGCATTAATTTGTAAGAACAAATACCTACCATGTTATTTTTAAGCGTAAAAATAAAAACTAAAGCTAATTATTTCTCTCTTTTCTGTAAACCTCGATAAAATTTTTCAAGAGCATTCGGACCCTACTAGAAATTATTGGCCGACCCCTGATTTTAAGTATTAGAAAATAGCAAACGCTAATATCTAAGAAAAGCAGATTACAGAAGACTAAAAAAACATTCCAGAAAAATTTGTTGATCTGCCTATTACCCACACTTGGGCATAAAAGTACCAACAAGAGAAAAACAGTTCAATAATTTTGATTTGTTATTTGTTTAGTTAGATACTTTTACGTGACTCTTCAGTTATTTTGAGTAAAAATAAATTTCCGCAAATTTTAATGAGAGTCGCTATTTGAATTTCGTAGAATAAAGACGTTGAGAGCGGTCTGCGAGATATCATATCAAGTGCCAAGCGATTAAGCATGACCTCTGGTCAACTTATACTTTCTACTTTAAATATTGAATAAATAAACTGTAAGTGACTATTAATTATTAATCAATCAATTAAATAACTTTAAAACACTAATAAATTAAATACTTCACAAAAATGCTGCAGACCGGCAACGGCTTTAACGGCGCATTTAACATTAACAGCCAGCAGCAAATGCATGGAAATCCTACACAATTACCGTTATTAACCAATACACAACCCCATTGTTCTTATCAACAACCACTATATCCATTCCTACCTCCCTCAACCCCGCCATATTTATCACAGAATCATCCAATTTCGCAAACATTCAGTCCACTAGAATTTTACGCTTCTCACCACAACGGCGAACAAGTGAATCCACCCATTCAATATACAAGCGAACCTGATGATTCAGGAAATGCTGAAGAAATGGAAACTAACTTCGCCATTTGTTAGCAACGTGTTACAAATAATAAACGGAAACGATTAACAAAACATCTCCACGCACAAACATCTAACACTCAAAACGAACCATTAATTATAGATGGAAACAGATTTTCAGCATTAGCTGAAAACGTTGAAACAAATCAACCGATTAATAAAGAACAACAAAAATTGAGTGAACACAAGCCACCACCAATCTTCATCCATGGCGTTCTCGTCTATACGAAGATGACCGAAAGTTTACACTTAATAGCTGCAGAAGAGCAGTACACCACAAAAAGTCTACATAATAATGTAGTTAAAATCAATGCAAGAACACCTGATACATATCGCACACTTATTAAACATTTGCAAGATGCTAAGATTGTACATCATACATATCAGATGAAAGAGGATCGTCCTTATAGAGTCGTATTAAAACATCTACATCCTACTATCCCATTAGACGACATTAAAGAAGCCCTTCAAAAACTAGGACACACGATACGCACTATCATGAACTTACAAAACAAACAACACAAAACCCCCTTGCCAATATTTTATGTAGATCTCGAGCCAACTATAAACTACAAAGACATGTACAGCATACGCTCAATACAAAATAAGCACGTTACATTTGAACCACCAAAACCAAGTAAAGATATAGTACAATGTACCCATTGCCAGAATTACGGGCATACTAAAAGCTACTGCAATAGACCTTTTGCTTGTGTGAAGTGTGCAGGTCCGCACGATACAGAAAGCTGTCAAAAAACCCGTGCAACTCCAGCTACATGTATCCTATGTGAAGGGTCACATACAGCTAATTACAAGCGATGTTCCATATATCAAGAGCTCCGACGAAAGTACCAGCCCCACAAGCAACAGCCAACTCTCCGACCTCCAAACTTAACAAAACAGAATTTTCGTCCATTACCACACCAAAACAGTCAGTCGATCACCAACCAACCAACAAATATATATCCAAACTACGAGCAAGCGGTACAAAATCAACCCTCTTCTAGTGAAGATGTTAGTCTGTAACAATTCTTTGAAGAGTTCAAAACTATGTTTAATCAACTACTGCAGCAGAACAGTATGATACTAAATATGTTAACTACAGTCATTAACAAATTACTCCACTAATGGCTAAATACTTAAAGATTGCACAGTGGAATGCCAACGGGTTACAACAACGAAAGTTGGAAGTAGACACCTTTATACGTCTCAATAATATTGATGTCTTATTAATCCCAGAAACACACTTCACCTCAAGAACTTATTTTACAATACCTCAATACTCAGTATATCATACAAGACATCCAGACGGCACTGTTCACGGTGGTTCAGCCATAATAATTCGTAGTTCCATAAAACATTATCAATTACCTTCTTATTCCTCAGACTACCTTCAAGGTACCATGATAGAACTCGAGGACTGCCAGCACCCCTAGTTATAGCAAGTGTTTATTGTCCACCTCGTCATAACATTACCAAACAAATGATACAGCCCTTCTTCGAATTATTAGGGCCAAGGTTTCTCACCGGCGGAGATTTTAACGCCAAACATACACACTGGGGCTCACGTCTGACAACGACTAAAGGACGAGAACTGTACAAACTTCTAGAAGATAAAAACTGTGGCTTTCTGTCAACGGGTAGCCCAACATACGGACCCCACTAAAATTCCAGATTTGTTAGACCTCTTTATTACCCACGGTATGTTCTCAATTTACATGGACATTGTCTCCAACTATTATATATTCTCTGATCATACGCCAATAATAGCAACTGTGAGCTCAACAATACTATATGTAGAACCCAGACCTACCCTCAGTAATGCAAGGACCAACTGGGAAGCGTTCCAAGCTCATGTTAACGAATTTCTCGATACAAACTTACGCTTAACAACAAACGATGACCTCGAATATGCAATCATTCACTTAATCACAACTATACAGGAAGCAGGATGGAATGCAACACCACAAATTGATAATCTAAAATCCAATACACCAAATATTCCAACTGAAATAAGGGAATTAGTTAGAGAAAAAAGACGCGCAAGAGCAACATGGCAGCGTAGCCGTAATATTGCTGATAAAACCAGATTCAATCAACTAAACAATAAATTAAGACGTATACTGCAAGAAATCCGCAATGAAACCTTTAAATAATATACTAACCCACTATCTGTACATGACCTCACAATTTGGAGAGCAACCAAGGAAATTAAACGACCCAAGGGACACGTACCGCCCCTACGAGATGAAGTGGGACCCTGGAGCAGGTCCGACAAAGAAAAAGCTGAAGTATTTGCGGAACACTTACAAACCACTTTTCAACCTAACTCTCATGAGCCTGATGAAGAAATAGAAACCTACCTATCAACATCCTTACAAATGTCGTTTGCCATACGTAGTTTCACACTACAGCAAATTGAAACCCAGATTAGACTATTAAACAACAAGTCACCAGGCTATGACCTTGTAACGGGAATTGTTCTAAAACATCTACCAGAGAAAGGTCATCGATTTATACAAATCCTGTTAAATGGAATCCTACGACTCGCGTACTGGCCATTAGTGATAAAGTTTGCACAAATTATACTAATTCCAAAACTAGGCAAACCTACTGACCAAATTAAATTCAGGAAGAATGGCTACCAACTTATCAGTTCGGCTGTCGCATCAGGCATTTCACAACACAACAATGCCACCGATTGATCAGTACAATCGTTCGGCATTTGACGACAAGAAGTTTTGTAGTTGAGTATTTCTGGACGTAAGTTATGCATTCGATAAAGTGTGGCACAGAGGTCTCCTTTATAAAATTAAGAAATTACTACCACACAGTTATTACTTACTTCTACAATCGTATCTAACACATCGCTACTTTCAAACATCTCAGATTAAAGAAATAAAAGCAGGTGTCCCCCAAGGCAGCGTTCTCGGGCCGATACTATATCTTCTATACACCTACGATTTACCGACCACAACACAAACTCAACTTGGAACCTTCGCCGACGATACTGCAATGCTCTCATGGCACGAGAATCCAGCTATCGCGTCTATTACAAGAACATCTTAACTTACTAGAAACATGGATGGAAAAGTGGAAAGTGAAAGTAAATGAATCCAAATCTGCTCATGTTACATTCACCACCAAACGTTCAACGTGTCCACCGATCCTACCAAACGACATACCTATTCCGCAGACAGATGTAGTGAAATACTTAGGTTTACATCTCGATCGACGTTTGACATGGAAAATAGGTGTCAGTGAAAAACGTAAAAAAAATGGACCTACGTTGTAAAAAACTGTATTGGCTCGTTGGCAAAAATTAATCCCTTACATTAGATAATAAACTACTAATCTACAAGAGTGTCATTCGCCCCATCTGGTTATATGGCTGCGAACTTTGGGGATGCGCTAGTAACTCAACCTTAAACATAATACAACTATTCCAATCTAAAACACTTAGAATGCAGGCTAATGCTCCGTGGTATGCGTCAAACGCAACTCTTCACACTGACCTCAATGTGCCATACGTACAGGATGTAATAAAAGCAAGAGCAATGAAGCATCACGACACCCTAGCAAATCAACCAGACGTAGCAATGCCTTCGCTAACTGAAGCACCTCAATACAGAAGATTGAAAAGGAAGTGGCCAATAGACTTAAGAGACTAAAGTAGGGGTGACCTCACTGGATGCCTTCCTCTCATGACCTTTCTTATCGTTTGTACATAAAATTAGCTCATAGAATATTGTAAACATTCTGATTGCTAATAAAAATTAATTCAAAAAAAAATTTATGAATACACAATTTAAACTGTAAGATGAAAGACGGAAAAATGCGATGTTAACCCTCTCAATTGTTCACAGATAGCGTGCGGTAGTCGTCGACCTCCTCTTTTCCAACTACAACCCATTTAAAAAAAATGCATTTTTTGCTCCACTAAATATGTAACACCATTGCTGGTCAGTCTCATTAGAAGGTCGTCCAAATATTGTAAATGCCGATTTATTATATGCCCTAAATAATATTATAACTTTGCAGATGACCGACGTTTAAAAAGAGATATCTCTTAATTTAAATAATCTTAGTCAAGGCATACATATAATTTGAATTCTTTTCAATTGTTGGTTTAATAAACTGTGCCATACAGGGTCCATCCCAAAAGAAATGAGCCTTTTTCAAAAAAAAATAGTTTTATTGAGCAGATCGCTACAACACCTCAAAATTCTTCAAAATAGGATCCTCCTGCATCAATGCACTTTTGGAGACGGGTCTTCCAAGTCCGGAAGGCTTCCTGGTAGGCCTCCTTAGGGATGTCCTTGAGGGCTGCTGTGACATTCTCTTGGATGTCCTCAACCGAGTCCCAGTGCTTGCCCTTTAGCACTCTTTTCAACCGCGGAAACAAAAAGAAGTCCGGGGGAGACAAGTCCGGGCTGTAGGGAGGCTGGGGAACCACGCCGAGTTGAATCCGGGCCAGGTACTTGGTCACGATGAACGCGGTGTGGCTCGGCGCGTTGTCGTGGTGCAAACCCAGTCGTTTTTGATCGCGCTCCGCTTACTTGTGACCTTTCTTTTGAGTCTTTTGAGGACTTCCAGGTAGAAGGCGGCATTCACTGTGCGTCCGGGTTGTACGAACTCGTAGTGCACAATCCCTGGCGTCGAAGAAGGCGACGAGCATTGTCTTGGTCCTGGATTTGCTCATCCGAGCTTTTTCGGCCGGGGTGACGCGGTGGTGTGCCACCAGCGCTCTGCCTTTTGTCTCCGGATCGTACTGGAAACACCATGTTTCGTCTCCTGTTACCACTTTGTTTAAAACTCCGGGTCATCTTCGCACATTTGCAAGAGTTCTTCACACCGAACCACCCGGAGCTGTTTTGTTCGTCAGTCAACACCCGCGGCACAAGTTTGGCGCACACCTTCCGCATCGATAAATCCTCGGAAATGACTCGATGTACTGTCGATTTCGGAATGTTTAGGCATCTGCTACTTGATAAACACTGAACCGACGATCGGCGTTCAAAAATCGCGCACTCGCTGCACGTTCTCGTCGGTTCGGGAGGTTGACGGTCGTCCAGACCGAGGTTCGTCGGCCACCTCTTCCCGGCCCTCCTTAAATGCTTTGTGCCACTTTTTAACTTGCGAGTACGATAAACAATCATCCTTGAAGGCCTCCTGAAGCATTCCAAACGTTTCGGTAGCATTCTTGCCGAGTTTGAAGCAGAATTTAATTGCGTAGCGTTGATCGATTTTTGAATCCATCGCGCCGTGTCGAAAATTGAAAATAGACATTCACGGAAACACCCGTCCTGCCGCTCCGAGAGCTCAGAGCCGACTTGCACCGACCGCGTATGGAAGCTAAGACCCCCCACCACCTGCCCCAAGCGTCAGAGCACGCCGGAATGTACACTCGCGTCCGAAAAAAAATAAGGCTCATTTCTTTTGGGATGGACCTTGTATACTCGCTTAATATTGTAGTGAGTTTTCGGTGAATTAAAGCTCTCAACAGTCTTTATTGGGTATAAATTAAAAATGAAGTAAATATACTTAACACTGTATAGAATTATTGCAAATGTTGCAGAAAATCCAAATCACATTTTTTATAAGAAAGCCATATATTCAAAAACGTTGCAAGGCATATTAGATGTTAATGAACTGACTTTTTCCGCACGCAGTATGTACATTTTAATAAAAATGTACGCTCGTTGTTCACAGAAATGAGTTATTCACTTTACTTTTTGTGGGATAGTACGGCGAAGTAAGGTCGTTAGAATAGGATTAATTGGCCAATAAGACAAAAACATGACTGTAGAAACAGCGAATGACATAAACGAACCATTAGTGGACCGGGAAAAAATTATTCTCCCAGCGCTCCACATCAAGTTAGAACTAATGAAGCATTTTGTTAAGACTTTGAACAAAGATGGCGATTGCTCCAAATACATTTAAATTATTTCCTAAGCTAAGTATAGAAAAGTTAAAAGCGCGTATTTTTAATGGTCCTCATGTTAGCATAACTTACTAAGGACCCTAATTTTACAAATCACATGGTGCCTCTTGAAGCCGCTGCTCGGTGTCATTTTTAGTGAAACTTGCTTATTAATTTAAAATTTTTAAGCTATTAATAATAATTAGCGAATTATCTCCAAAAATAGAGCCAATCCAATAAAATAGACTTTATATTCGTAATCAGCACCACAAAATTATTTAGAAATCGCTCAAATATTATCAATAAAACTAGTGTTGACCAGTATAATGCATAAATGAATGAATACAATTTTAAATTAAGTTTAAAAAGAACATACTTTTCCACCTACCCGTAATATGTAAATAATACTGGTAAATAAAAATTGGTTAAATACTTTTCTATATTTAAATGAAACTTGATATATCATAACATAGAAGACTATAAAGGTCACTTATTTGATTTTCTCTTAATCAGTTATGTCAACTGTTTTGCATCTTGCTTTCAAAGTCTTTTTTGTATATCATCTGATTTGAAATAGCTTAAAATAAACCAACGAACTTTTGGATGATGTGGATTTACTAGATCCCGCCAAAACCTTATTCAATCTTTTTGCCAGCTTTCTTTCTTTAATTTTTTATAAAAATATGCATCGTCGTAGAAAAACGCAAGGCGAATTATCGCCACTGCGGCGAATGCTCCGTTGCATACTTAAAATGGCAACGTTTAGTGTTTTTCCGCTTGTATGGTAAAGCGCCCATCGAAATTCATTGCCAATTGAGTGAGACATGTGGTGAAGGTGTTATGTTAAAAATGTGCGTTCGTTTAAAGAAGATGAGAAGAGAGTTGTGTGACAATGAAGCGAAGCAGTCTCGGTCACGAACCATGATTGCGCGAGTGGAATAAGTTTTGTGGGAGACCGTTGATTACGTGATATTCTCTTAAAGAAGTATTCGTCGCAGCCATGGAATCATGGCCACAACGTTGTGAGAAAGTTATACGTCCATACGGAGATTACGTTAGAAAGTAAAAGAAGTACATTTTCTTGAGCAAGTACTTTTTTAGAAAAAAATTTGGAGACCCTAGAACTTGATCGCACCTCGCGCTATGGTACGATTAAGCGGATCCGATGTCCCCGTAAGCGCGTTGGTGTCCATGGCGTTACAAATGTGGTACAATAGTTAGTAGGTGCAATACTAATAGTGTGGGGGAAAAACATTAAAGGTAACTTGTTTAACATATTACTTATCGACAACTTGGCGTCTTCATTCTTTATTCTTGATTCTTCTTTTAAGTAATGATTAGTTTTATTGATAAACTGTTCTTTATGTGGTATGCAATGTACTATGAAAGCGAAACATTATTTTTTAAATAATTTTATTTAAACCAAAACAGTAGTTGCTGCTGCAAAAGTGGAAAATTTTAGTGTTTAATATAGGGTGATACAACTTGAACTTTTGTCTTGAATAAAACAAACAACTTTGAGCTGGTTTCCCAAAATAGCCCCCATCCCCAGGATTATGCTTTTCTCTAAGTGCATTGGGACACTTTTTAAACATCATATTTGTTATCAGCGACCCCAAAAACTGTTATTCAGACCGTTTAAACTCGGAAAACAAAGAAATTTGAGATAATTTTCTAAAATCAACTCCATCTCCAGAATTATGCCCTCCAAGTGCATCGAGGCATTTTCTAAGCATCGTGCTCGTAATCAGTGACCCCAAAAACCCCCGAGTAACGGAAATGAGCTTATTTTGGCTAATATTAAGCGAGAAATAGAATATTCTCTTGGGTCTGCAAGCTGCTCATCAAATAAATGCATTTTTGCGTTCACAAATGTACGTTTCGATTGTAACAAAAAAATATGTGGTAACATTTCTTTCTGGTGCTGTTACGAATCGAATGCGCCTTTGAACGTCTCGATGCGGGTACCCGCTAAAAATTATGAGATTTTAACGTTTTTCTTACTAATTTGACTTGACTGGAAATAATGAGAGCATGGCTGCTGTAAGAAATAGCATTCCAGAGGAAGAATTAAGCTAAAGAATTAAGGCTTAAAATAACGACAATTTGGCGTACTTTGCAGAAAAAATTAGGTTTTGGTTCAGATAAAATTGTGTTGATCCGAAAACTGCAGCCACTGGATCATTGTAAACGCCGCGACTTTGCTACTTGGGCTTTAGGGCAACTTGAAACATCATAATTTTGCTCAAAAAATAATCTTCTCAGATGAAGCCCATTTCTGGTTAAGTGGGCGTGTTAACAAACAAAATTGTCGTTTTTGGTGTGATAACAATCCACTAGAGATTCACAAAAATTCCATGCATTCGCAAAAGGTCACTGAACAGCGTGATTTATGGTATGGTGGTGTTCGCGCCAATCTCCAATTACTTTTATTTGGATTTTCGATTAGGGCCGGCCGTCTTATGGCTCTCTGTGTATATGCGCTTTAGTTTTGATTTGAGATAGCGGCGGCCAATTTGCCCACGTGCGCGGTGCATCAATATATATATAAAGCAGAGAGCCTTCGGCTGCGACCCTGGTTCTTTGCGCTTTCGCTCTCTTTGTTTTGCATTTTAGTGGTGATGGTTTAGAAAACGGGCGACCGGCGTGTGTGTTTCCACATCCCGGTACCCGTTTTGATGAAGTTTATTTTATTCGATATTTTGTCGACCAGATTCGGACTAGGTCCGATTTCCTTTGTATTTGATCCGGCGAGGAACTAAGGAAAACCTAATAACAAACTTCAGACACAATCAGTTGGAGGACCCACACCAGAAAAAGCGCTTCCGATCGGCCCCGTAGCGAAGATTGGAGTCACTTGCCCTTTTTTTCACCCACACTCTTTTTCCTCTTCCTTGACTCCCTAGGAGGTCAGCACGGGGAGCCGAGTTCTGCATCAGAGCATTCCACAAGGCGAGTTTTCCAGCTTTGACTTTTTTTATTGAAGTTCCTTTGTTTAAATTTAAATTTTTTAAAATACAGTCCACATTTGGCTGTAATAGCTGGCATCATCGGATCATGCTTTTTCAAAAACAAGATAGGAGTTACAGTGACTGGTGAGCGGTACAGATTGATGTTGACAGATTTTTTGTGGTCAAATTTAGATAAAATTGATTTAGAAGATATGTGGTTCCAACAAGACGGTGTCACATTGCTAATGACACCTTATGACGTATTGCAAGAAAAATTTGCTGAAAGGATAATTTTAAGAAATGCAGCTCCAACAAGTTATAATTTAACTCCTTCAGATTATTTTTTTGGGTTATTTGAAGTCTGCAGTCTATGTAAACAAGTCAGCGAAAAATAGGTTAATCGAATTTGTTGGTGTGAACGAAATCAAGGTGGCCATTCATATAATGGGTTACTCAAAACATAATGTAATAAAATAATATAAAAGGTTTGGTTATACCTGGAATAGTGTGTTTTATTTCACTTTAAAATTGTATCATTGTTATTGGAAACCCCTTTACATTTTTCTGTTGTACAAAACGTAGATGTGCAGCTTGAAACTTAAAAACAGCCGCTCCCGTAAAAAAGTTTTCGAATCCGCGTTAGTTGTCGGCTCGACACTGCTACATTTTGCTTAACATTACAAACGCGGCGCACTTTTTGATATTCATGTCGCGCGCGAAGTACAGCTTTTTTATGCATAAAGCCGTGAATAAAATACAGCCATGAAAGTCGGTAGTATGTGCCGATCTCCTATCCAAGAACCAGCAAGGGAAAAACTGCCTGAAAGTTGCGAACTTTAAAGCTTATTTACATCTGAAAATTTCAACTTCTTAATTTCACACGACATTTATTATATTAAATTTATTTTTAACGTAGCTGGGCAAGCAGAGTTCTGTAATCAAGAACTTTAAAAATTCTAAATTAGCTTATAACCACTAAGAGTGCATTTGCTTATCGAAAGCGATAAATTTAAAATTTTAAGAAAGTAATTTCAAGTATACTGAAATATTTATTACTAAATAGTCTAGAAAGTAACAAAACACATGCAAGAATGGCATGAGGGTTGAAATCCAGATATTTGCAAAACAAAAGTTGCTTTAAATATATATTTTCTTAACCAACAGAGTTTTCTATAGTAACTTAGGCAGATGAATTAATCATGTAGGTCTAACGGTCTATGTCTATTTAGTCTTATCTAGTCCCCTAAGTTTTGACTATTATTTAGTAGATTTAGAGCTGAAGCATTACGATAATGTTCTAATTATCTTAAATATTTATCATTAAACTTTAATATCACCTCTCTTACAGTCATCTTTTACTTTGCTCAAAAAGTGGGGAGTATGACACTCGGCACGTAGCACCTTCGATTTAAATCGCTCAATTAGCTGGATATTGGAGTTGGCTACAGTACCCCACAGCTGAGCGCCGTAGGTCTAAATGGATTTAAAGACTGCTATAGGCAACGATCTTATTAGGTTAAGATAGTTTGGATTTTTTACCAAGTAACCAACAGTGCTTAATCGGGAGAAGCTTTGAATATCTTTTTCCAAATATGATTTGACTTTGTCAAACGTATAGCTTTTGTCGAAAAAGGCAGCTATACAGTAAGGTTTTTCTTCGAAATCTTAACTAATGTTGTCTACAACTCATAGTAGATTTGACTTAGGGAAATGTTCTCTTTTAAGATTGATATTAACCTTCTGGCCATTAGTGTTTTCTAATAGTTTATCCAATACATGCAGTTCTAAGTGACCTGTAGGAATTTATTTTATTTGAAGGTTTGCCAGGTTTGGGAATTTGTATTACCTGCGTTATCTCCCACTAAACTAGTTTTAGTACAGTATTTTACAGCACTAGAACTAAGGTCTTGCGTGGTAATTTTATCTAAGATCACCGTAATTAATCATGCCCTTTAAGGTTTTATTTGTTTCACCGTGAGTAATCTCATAAACAGGGCAAGCTTGTATGGTATCTCTAAAAAATTTGTATTTCTATTCTTTTCGATAGTTATTTGAGATACGATAGCGAAGAGAT
Source organism: Sinelater perroti (assembly GCA_036346155.1). Taxonomy (NCBI): domain Eukaryota; kingdom Metazoa; phylum Arthropoda; class Insecta; order Coleoptera; family Elateridae; genus Sinelater; species Sinelater perroti. The sequence goes on from JARFIY010000344.1 coordinate 7,878,276, forward strand.
TTTTTTTCATAATCGGATTACGCTTATAATACATTTGTTTTTCTTAAAAAGGAGGTTGATCGATTCTTAATCTTTAGATCTTTTAGAAGTGCTCTCAACTTTGTTAGTTTCTTGATTAATTGTATCATCTTTTATCAGGAGCCTGCCTTATAGCTAGACCCTCTTAATCGTTTTTTTCCGTAATAGGACAAGCTTTGAAAGTCATTTCTAAAGCTGTTTCCACGGCAGTCTTTTGATTTATTTTGGTGAGGTCGTAGACTAACAGCTTAAGTTCTTTATTAGTTTGAACCAAATCCAATTCAGTAGATACAGTGTGAATTATGGATAGGTTATCTACGTCTGTAGATATAATAGTTGTATTCTGTGAGAGCAGCTATCATAACTCACAATGGAGAAGTGAAATGAAGTCATTTAATTTTACCTCATTGGGGTTCGTTGCTCTGCATCCCTAGCTTCGGTGCTTGTGGTTAAGATCTCCAAGAAACGCTGTGGAATGGTGACTTTCGAAGATGTCGTTGATTTTATTAAAGTCGAGTTGGCTACTAGGTGATTTGTAAGCCGAAACTAGTCTAAATAAGGAGTTGGCTTGACTGCCACGACATCTAGATAATTGACCTTACCTAGTTCTATTGTAGATGTAAATTGCGTTTAATAATTTTATCCTTCCCAAACCACTTCTGTGATTCTATTTTTTATATGGATATGATATCCTAGAAATGTAAATTTTTCATTAGTAATAAAGTGAGTCACACATGTTATATCAATTTTGTGTTTGTTAGCAAGAAAATAAAAACTGATCATCGACTTTTAAGGCCATCGTCATTTTAATTGCGTAAAATTGACGAATCGTTGAAAATATGATTATTTTCCGCCATTTTGAGGAAACATAGCAATCAGTGATATGATAAAATCTTTAATTTGTTCAATGGATGTTGTGATTAATTCATTAAGAAAATTAGCTGTAGTAACGTTAGTTAGATGATTGGATGGCTGGTATGGTGCAGCATAGATGCATAAGTTGTTATTTTTCTTGTGAGTTTAGAATGGGTATAATAGTTGATTTTGTATTATAAAATTTTAATAGATTTTTGAAATCGTCGATAATATTTAGATTAATCTTTATTTCTTTACTTTGTAATTTGTGAAGAAGTCTTCGGTAATAGTTTTCTTGATAGATGGTTTCATTGGGAATGACTGTAAGTCGAATTTTTGGTTTAATATCTGTGGATGTTGGGCTATTTTATTTGTTGGTTGTTGTTCCCGCCAATTTCAAAATTACCTTTAATTTTGAATTTTTAAATTAGGGACGGCTATATTTTGGTTCTCTCTTGTACATATTCTGAATTTGAGGAATGGCCGAATTTGTCCGAGCACGCGTTGCGATATATTGGCTGCGGGCCGGCACTTCGCCTTTGCCTTTGTTCGTTCGCACTTAGCCTTCTGGGCTATGTTCTCGCAAGCGTCGTGCTTTGAATTCAGTTTGTGACAGAAATTTTCCGTAAGACGAGAGCATTTTTATACAGAGAGTTCGCCGGCGGCTCTAATTGGCAGCAGAAGTTTTAATTTTCAGCCAGGCCTTTTGTTAAAGGCTAATTTTCGGGGTTGAAATTTCGCCGGTAAAAAGCTCGGTCCATTTTCTTTCATCTGGCTCGACGAGTGAACCTTTTGCACCAGGAAAGACGCTACCGTTTTGGCTCCGCTGTGAAGATTGGGGTAACTTGTCCTATATTTTATCCATATCTTTATATCATTTTTTCTGGAAATCCCAGGACCAACAGCAGGGAACCGCCGTTTCCACAGGTTGGTGTTTTAACTTTAGGTTTGTTTCAAGTTCCTTTATTCAAAATTTAAAATTACCTATACAGTGCATTATTCCGGCCGCACCAACTGTAACACATAAAATTTCTTTTGACAGATTAGAGAATATCTGTTAATTAAATATTTTCTATTATGGTCAAGTTTAGATGGTAACGTTAAAGATCTTTTTAAACTGATCGCGTTTTTGGTATCTATTTCTTGAGAGTCCATATTACTTAAAACATAATTTTGTTTACTTTCTTCCTAAATTGAGTTAGGAGACTTGAGTTGGAATATGTTTGATTCACTCGTATTTAGAACGTTTTTATGTATTGCAAAGTTGTTTGGTGTTTAGCGATGCAGTTGAATAGTATTAGCTTGTCTCGCACTTAGTTGTTGTTACAATTGATCTTATTTTAAATAGAAATAAATTTTAAAACCTTTAATACTTTGTAGAGTTGCTCACTTTTAGTGGAAAAGCCTTAAATAACATCCGTACTCCAATTAATCGCGTGTGGAACTCCACATTATAGTTAAATTTCTTCTTCTTCTTCTTCCATCATCTTACTCTTGAAAATGTCGGATTATTTTTATTTAGCCTTTCAGTGCAAGTATTCTCATTCTTGTTTCATCTTTCTTCTTCTGTTTTCTATTTCTTCTATTTTTTGCATTCAGCTCTCTCTGGGTCTTCCTATTCTGTTCACTTCCATTATCTTCTTCGCCAATCCATTCTAGTTCATCAGTATTATATAGCCATACCAATTTGTCCGTTTTATTTCTATTTTCGTTATAACTGCTTCTTATTGTGTCATTTGCCTTATTTCTATATTTCGTTTTCTATCCATCTTTGTTTTTCTAAGAAACTTTATTTATGTTGCCTTAATTTTCTTGTAATGTCCAAGTTTAGTATTGTATGTGAGTTCTGGTAATATCACTGTGTTTAGTTTTTCACTTATTTTAGTTTTCTTGTTTATTTTTATTTTTCCGAAAATTATTTACGCGTAGTGAATTTTAGTTCTTTTATTTATTTTGTTATTTATATCGTCATTTATCTTTCCATATTCTGTTATTAGTAAAGCCCAAATGTTTAGGCACTAAAAATCATTGAAATAGTCAGGCAAATAGGCATTAAGAAATCCGAAAATAGATATTTAAAAAGATAAAATAAAATAAAATTTTTAGTGCTTAATGGCCTACATCATTAGGTTTTTTAAAGGTTATGGTTGAACCCTGACGTTATTTGGTTGAACAGACTTTAGATTTAGATTCAGCGACCCCAAAAACATGTAGTCAACATGTTTTGATTCCGAGACCAAAAAAAATTTACATTAGGAGATTTTTTGAGGTTATGACTAAACCCAGACCCGATGGAGCTACATGGGCCTTAGATTCGGATTTAGCGACCCCAAAAACATATAGTAAGCATAATTAGACCCCCAGGTCAGAAACTTTTTTTTATTTGTGGTGCTGTGCAATCTAAATGAAGTTTTTGCACTACATGATGCAGCACCCTTTCCTTGTCAGATGGGGAGTCCCGGAAGATGCATAGAATATGTTCAGCAATGCAATCTTCTCCTACTAAGAACATAATTTTAGAGTTCTAAAGTATTCATTAAAACCATTGCAGAAAACTAATAGTTCTCTAGCTAGTCTTTTAATTACCTGCAAAATATTATTTTTAAAACCAATGTTCAATGAGCTGCTCGATATGTATGACTACACCGCCTATGGTTTGTTTATCTGCGTTTGGATGATCTATAAAGTTTTATTTTTCGCTCGATTAATATGGTTTAGATGTAAGCAGTATGTCTAACTCATTATATGAGGGAAATGATTTAATTTTATTTTTATGATTAAAAGACTGTTAGCATTTCGTAACGCTATTTTATAGGTCGAAACCACTTTATTGCTTAATTCTTCTCTGAAAAGTCTACTTTACGCAGCTAGATCATTAATAATTTGTTACTGTGCTCGAATTAAATGTTAACTGGTTGTATCTTTACATGATTGTTGATAATTTACGTTTTTGTGTTTTTGTTTAGTTTTGATACTGTAGAGCTAGCCGCAGTTGTTGAGATAGCTGCTGGCGTCATTAGTGCAGCGGCAGTTGTAGCCGTGGCTGCCACTACTGGTTTTGTTGCAGTTTCTGGTTGTGTTGAATTTGAAACATATATCTCTGCTACAACGTGCTCAAATTTAAAATCTTCTAATTGAAGTTTCTGAGTAAACTCCGGAGTTTTTAAATTTAGCGCCGCATTGACCTTGCTGTAGGGCGCATTTTGAGCAAGTGCGGTAATTGTGTAGTGCAATATTTGACACAGTAATCTGGTCTAGTGCATCTGTTATATGTAGGACATAACACTGGTAATTTTTACACAACCATTACAATTTCTGTTGTTTTATTTGCATTTAATGCTAATAAAGAGCAAATTTTTTGTCCATTTTTGTTATTTTATTCATAAAGTAAAAAAGTTTATGGCCTTTTATTTGCCTTAATTTAAAATAAAGGGAATACAAGCCTCCGCCGTTTGACAAAAGATGGCCCCACCAATAGCCTATGGTTCAAATTGTCAGATATACGAGATGTAACAGAAAAGTAATGAGACTAATTTTTATTTACCAAAGTTTTTATTTTTTTCAAACATCAATGTTAACCCCTTCAAAGTAGTTACCTTGGGCAGCTACACGCCGATCGAGACGTTGTTACCACTGTTGGTAGCAGCGCTGGAAGTCTTCAATCGGTATGGTCTTCAGCATGTCAGTTACACTCTTTTGGATGTTTTCTAAAGTCTCAAAATGACGTGGTTTGGGGACATTTTTCAGTTGAGGAAAAAGAAAAAAGTCACTGGGACTGAGATCAGGTGAAAAGGGGGGCTGGGAAACCATAGGAATGCCTTTCGAGGTCCCTTTCGCATGTGAAAATATTCAGTCAAAATTTGATGAACGGTAAATCTGTTCAAATTTAATTCTTAATGTCAAACGACGGTCTGATCTCACAAGATTGTTCACACGTTTGATGTTTTTGTCGGTTTTCGAAGTTGAAGGCCTCCCTGAAATTCCGCTGTTCCATTTTGCGTGACGTACAACCAAAATACAACTTTACTAATAGCAGTCACAAAAATCACGTAGTAAACGGAGCTATGGGAGAGCATTTATACACGTGCTCTATCAAGGACAACAGCGTAGCGTTGCCAGTCTCATTACTTTTCTGCCACACCTCGTAAAACGTCATTTCGTTAGGTTGGACATCTGGCAACACCATAACTTTAAAATATTAGCGATTTTTTTCAGAATCACGTAATTTTTTTGAGCAGAATAAGTGTCATTTGCGGGAACTTTTGAATTACTCTTTAATTTGAAAAAATCTGAAGCTGAGGCGCATCGATTGCTTGTAGAAGCACACGGTGAGGCTGCTTTAGGTCGTGAGTGGTTTCATAAGTTTCAGAACGGCGAGTTTGATGTCGAAGACAAAGAACGTAGCGAAGGCCGAAAATATGCGAAGACGCGGAATTGGAAGATTCCTGCCAAACGCAAGAAGAACTTGCACTTACATTAGAAGTGACGCAACAAGCAATTTCGCATCGTTTAAAATCTTTGGGAATGATTCAAAAGCAAGGAAATTGAATATGAACTGAAGCCACGAAAGGGTTTTTTGAATCGTATATAGTCACTGGTGATGAAAAGTGGATGCACTGCGATAACCGATAGCAAAGCAGATCATGGGGACCACGTGGTCATGCTTCAACATCAACAGCCAAGCCAAATATTCATGGAAATGCTTTTCGATGTATGTTCGTGGATCAACTTGGTGTCGTGTATTATAAGTTGCCCAAACCATTACTTGGGCTCTCTACCGAACACAATTGATGAGATTGAGCCGAGAACTCAAAGAAAGACGCATCCACTACTACTCTAGACACAACAAAATTATTCTCCTGCATGATAATGCTCGTCTACATGTTGCGTTGCCGGTCAAAACCTACTTAGAACACTCACCCACCGTATTCACTAGACACTGCTTCTTCCGATGATTACTCGTTCCGATCGATGGAACACGGCCTTTCTGAACAGCACTTCACATCATATGAAGATACCGATAATTGGGTCTATTCGTGGATAGCCTCAAAAAATGAAGCGTTCTTCCGACGCGGTATCCGTATGCTGCCAGAAAGTTGGGGTACAGTAGTGGCGACGGACAATACCTTGAATAAAACATAAGATTTCGTTCTTTCACGCTAAATGCCCAATTTTTGATTAAAAACGGTGGAGACTTATTTGTACTCCCTTTATTAGTTTTGTGTCGCAGTTTCTCCATTTATTTCTATCAGAATTTGAGCCTATTGAAAGGCAAATGAAATTATAAAAACACAATGGTGATATTTAATTTTTAAAACAACCTAGTCCTAAGAAATTTAATAATTTTTATTTGTATTATTTTCTTGTAAAATTCAGTTAAATTATGTTACGCAAATAGTTAGCAAATTAAATAAATAAAATAATGTTTATGAAAACACTTCATAATTACCTTAAGATATATATTATTTCAAAGAGTTATTAGCTTATTATATATCTCTATGTTTATTACAAAATAAAAATCTTAAGAACTGTAATAACGCTTTTTAATAACTTATACTGTGAAAACGCTTAACAACAATTAAATAGGCGTTTACCATGCTTGGGCCAAATAATTTTTGAACTTTAGTTACTTTACATTAAGCATAAATATGTCCATGACAGACTTACATTTTTTGCGAATTTCATGAACTTTTTAAGGCGACGTATGAAATGCGGCGCTATTCAAGCGTGCATTTCTCGTAATAGCTGATGTAATATGCTGGAAAGTGAACTCAAACGCAATTTCCTTTTTGATTCGCACATGTGTTCAGGAATCACATTTACTGTCACTTCAGTAAAGGCAGCTCTTTTAGAATTTCCGAGATAATTTGTGCGTCGGCATTTATATCTTTTATTTGTAATATATTCCATCAAATGTAATAGCGCCTCTTGGTTTTGGTACTCCTTGTAACTTCTGAGCGTTCTTTATATCCATTCGTTTTTTGCTTAGCACTATTAAACTGCGGATCTTTATCAACTACAAATTATCTTTCCATTTAAATAAAACAGTATTTGGTATCACTTGAGCAAAAAAATTTGACTGATTAAAACGTTAATTGCTAATTTCTACCGCAAAGAGAGTGAAAATAAATTGTTTGGTGATAAAAATTTAGACCTATAGGCGTAATGAGGTAAACATTTAATTGAATGTCAAAGTTTTAACATTTGTTTATTCAACTATATTAATAGAAACATTATCCTACTGTAGCAATTCCATATTTTTTCTAAAATTTTAGGAGAAAGTTGAGATAAGGTGACGTATTTCAATGTAGCACGGTAAAAGTTTTGCGGTTACGTTATAACCATAAGAAATAAATTCAAAATGTACAAACGCTTGAAGATACACCAAATTTATAACATTAATTTGTGTTAAATCTGAAACGTTCGAAAATGAGTTTTGTTGTTTATCAAAGAATTAGTTCTTAGTTTGTGCATGTGTTTAAAATTGTTTTAGAAAACACAGTTATTGACATGATTTTAACACGAATATAGATAAATAAATAAATAAAATAGAACCTTTTTACGAAGAAATTCAAAAAGTACTAAAATTAAGAAAAAAACGTGACATCACAATAATAATGGGGGATTATAATGCAAAGATTGGAGAAGGAAGCTATGGAGATTACGTAGGTAAGTATGGATTAGGTGAGAGAAACGGACGAGGAGAGAGAATGCTGCAGTTTTGTATAGAAGAAGACCTTGTGGTCACAAATACTCTCTTTAAACTACCAAAGAGAAGATTATATACTTGGAAAGCACCTAGAGATCACACAGAACAAATAATTAGAAACCAAATATATTACATTCTAGTTAACAAAAAGGCGAGAAATAGCGTAAAGGCTGTAAAAACATACCCAGGTGCGGATGCAAATTCGGACCACAATCCTGTAGTCATGAATATGTATATTAGACTGAAGAAAAGACGACAACAACAAAACCAAAATAGTTACATAAATACAAGAAGGTTACAACAACCAGATATACGAAATTCTGCAACTATGATAAACCAAAACTTCCATAAAATGCAAGAAGAAAATATTAGTAATTTAGATCAGGAAACAAAATGGTCTAAAATAAAAGAAACAATAGTAACGACACAACAAGAAACCTTGGGAGAACACAAGAAACAGATGAAGCAGAAGTGGATGACAGAGGAAATCTTAGCGCTAATGGACGCAAGGAGAAAATTTAAAAATAAAGATGAAATAAAGTATAGAGAAATACATAACATTATTAGAAGCAAGATACGTGCAGCAAAGGAATCCTGGATGGATGATAAGTGCAAAGAAATAGAAAAGTATGAACGTAAGCATGACAGCTTCAATGTTCACAAGAAAAGAAAAGAAATCACTGGTATTGCACACAGACAACAATCGAGGATAATGAAGGATGACCAAGGTTCTTTAGTCATAGATACAGAATCAAAGTCAAACTTATGGCAAAAGTATATTAAACAAATCTTTAGAGATCAAAGAGCAGAAGAACGTAGCATTACAGCAGCAGAAAACGCACCAAAAATAACATGTAGTGAGGTCAACCATGCCATAGAAACCGCAAAAGCTGGATAAGCAGCAGGACCTGATGGTATACACTGCGAACTGTTAAAACTATTAGATGAACAGTCAGTTTCAATAATTGTTGACTTGTTTAACGATATACACCAAACAGTGGTTATCCCACGCGAATGGCTACTTTCCACCTTTGTCCCCATCCCTAAGAAATCCCGAGCGTTTAGATGCGATGAATATCGACTCATAAGCCTCATGAGTCAGGTACTAGAATATTCTTAAGAATCATCCACACCAGGTTATATAGCAAATGTGAAGCGGAAGTGTCAAACACACAATTCGGTTTCCGCAACGGAACAGGGACCAGAGAAGCCATATTTGCTCTTAACATCTTAGCACAAAGATCTCTAGATGTAAACCAGGATATTTACATGTGCTTCATAGACTACAGCAAAGCATTCGACAACGTGGAACACGATAAACTAGTTGATATTTTGCAGAAACTCAACATAGACCATCATGACATACAAATAATTATCAATCTCTACTGGGGTCAAACTGCAAAAATAAAAGTGGATAACTCTCTCTACGAGGAAATTAATATTCAAAAAGGTGTCAGACAAGGGTGTAACCTCTCACCCATGTTATTTAACATTTATTCGGAATATATATTCCGCGAAGCGTTAGAAGATGAAAGTTCAGGACTAATAATAAATGGGAAATGTATCAATAACATTCGGTAAGCTGACGACACCGTTTTGATTGCAAGCAACCTAAAAGATCTTCAGACACTGGTAGATAGAGTATCTCAAACAAGTAAAGAATTTGGGCTTAGTATTATTATTAGTAAAACAAAAATGTTAGTAGTATCTTAAAGAAACACCCCAGACAGTCAGCTGGTCAATAGGATTATTGAACAAGTTCAAAACTACAAGTACCTTGGCACGATAGTAAACAAAAACATCACACATAGAGAAGAAATCTTAGCAAGAATAGAACAAGCAAGGGCAGCCTTCATGAAAATGAGAAAACTACTGACTGCTCAGAACCTATCGTTAGCATTAAGGACAAGAATGGTCCGTTGTTATATATTCCCAGTGCTCTTGTATGGTCTAGAAGGTTGGACTTTAAATAAAGAAACTTCAAAGAGACTTGAATCCTTCGAGCTATGGATTTATAGACGACTATTGAAAATCTCTTGGACCGACCGAATTACGAATCAGCAGGTTCTGGGTAGGATGCGCAAAGAATTGGAGATCTTACCTACCATTAAGAAAAGAAAATTAGAATTCCTAGGCCACATTTCCCGCAATTCTAAATATGAGATATTGCAGCTCATTATGCAAGGCAAAATTGCTGGGCGAAGGAGTGTCGGACGTCGCAGAATCTCTTGGTTACGTAACCTACGAGAATGGTTCAATCTTACATCAGCCGAACTATTCCGAGCAGCTATATCAAAGGTCAAAATAGCCATGCTGATCAGCAACAAGGGAGAAGCTGAGATTAAGAAGAAGAAATAAATACACATCTATACATCACTACATACGAAAGTTGGGGCATAAGTAACGGCAAAGATTAAGGATGGTATCACAAAATATCTTAAGTCTCAAGGAAGCTGTGCATTTATAGATGGCTCTGTGATGTCCTATAATTGCATAGAAAGAAATGTTAAATCAGTTGTCAGTCAACTTTCGTACAACTTTACGCAGGTTTGCTTTCTCAAGGTAGCAAATTAAAAGGCTTGCGGTCAGTAAAATAACAAACTTTAAAAATTACAGTAGTAGTACATACTAAGAAATACCAAGGATAAAACGCTGCAAACAATCTAGCGCCACTTAGCAAACCGTAGAGAGGAACCCCAATTAAATAGCACCCAACGGCAGGCTCGGTACTACACGTGTTATTCTTTAGTAGCTCTATAGATTGTGTAAAAAAAGTACTTGGAAAATCATCTCTAATTCGTAAACTAACTTGAGGGCGCTACAATCAACAAGTAAAAAAGGCCAAGGAACTGTGCGTTGTTAATTACTAAGTAGTAAAAGGAGAATAGGTAATTAAAAAAAAGCGCAATTGTAAACTTGAGCACATGAAAAGAATCACGATCAGTTCAGTATTACTTAGTTTTCCTACTTTACAGCTCTTCGTGTCGTGATAGTGAAGTGGAGAGTTAAGAATACAATTATAATAGAACCGAACTCACAGAAAAATGCTTCCATGTAAATTACTGAAAATATGTGGTTTTAAGGGTTAATTTAGATATGGCGAATGCTTACAGAAAGATATCTGGCAGAATGTGTGATGACCACATTAGAGTTTAGAGTAAACCGTATAAGAGTGTAAGCAAACATATGTTCCAGAAATAATGGGGCAAATTCTGCCTAAATATGTTATTCAGGCCTCCAAGTTGTCGACCAAGGCCGCAAGTGCGCAGCACGTGCGACGAAACACCACGATAAATTTAAATTTTAAAAAAATAAAAGCTCGTTCTGCAAGGCAAAGTTTAAACATAACTAAAATAAATAAAACTATAGTATTATGGAGCAAAGTCTAACACAAAGTAATGCGCATAATGCGTTGCATAAAAAGCAGTCATAAGAGCACGGAGAAAAGAAGTAGGGCATGTATGAAGTGTAGAAAAATTAGGAGGACCTTAGTCAAAGTAAGTAAAGTTCAAAAGACAGATAAAATACAAAACCGTCGAGACAAGAAAAAAACCCGAAATTCCTACAAGACATAAAATATTAGGGACGCCCACAAAATCCACAGATGAAAACGCAAATAAACTGGATAGAATATTGCAAATATTCTAAAATCTAACTGAGCAAGCAGAACAAAACAAGGAATTAATAAAACTAAAACAAGAAAACGAGGTAAAAACGAAAATAAAGATATAGAAAAAGAAAATGAAGTTACAAGGAAGAAACTCTAAGGAGCATATGCAAGAATAGAGCAGCTTAAAAAGAAAAACACAAGAAAAATGTGGTAACAAGAGCAATCAACGTGGGCAGTTTAAGAGAAGAAACGGAAACATTTTTAAAAGAAGCTTTGAAAGTAGATCTACAGTTATAAGCAGCACATAAACTTGAACAAGAATTACTAGAAGAAACATTAACCCTAACTAGTCAAGAAAAAAGCTAAAAATAATCTATTGAATAGAGCAAAAAATCGGCGATAAATAGCAACATAAAAATGGATACAGCTATACATAAAATAAATGATGGAGGACCAGTAAATATAAAAACAAGTGCACAAAATAGGAAAAACGACAAAACTAGTAATCATTGCAAGTTAGACGTTTGAGTGGAAAGAAATAGAATTAAATAAACAAATTAAGGTAGTAAACCTACACATATATAACAAAGGCGGTGGGGAACAAAACTAAAAATGGGAAATTTACTAATATATGTTGGAGTCGCCAAAGATCAAATAGCAGAGACAGGAGTTGATTGCATGCTAACCAAAAAAATGGGGAGAGAGATTGAAGAATACAATACATATTAACGAAATAATAATAAAGCTAGTAGTGGACAATTGGTTGTAGTGGGAGACCACAACAGAGTTGAAAAAGGATCCTAAGGGTTCCAAAGAGTCATAGGTATGCAAAAAGAAGGAATAAAAGACATCAACGGTGATAAGTTAATACAATTTGGTATTGAAAACCAAATGATAATTTGTAATATATTCTTCACAAATAATGATATATACAAGTTTACAAGGGAGGTCAAAAGTAGAAAATAAAAATCAATGATAGACTATATAATAATCGGAAGGACAAACTGAAGCAAAATAATAGATGTCAGAGTCAAGAAAGGACAAAAATCAATTGCGACTACCATCTAGAGATGGGAACGGTAAAAAAGTTAACAAACGTTCAAACATCAAATAAAGATAACCAGGCCAAATAAAAAATAAATCATTTAAGAATAAGAACGTTCGAATTCTATAAAAAATTAAATCAAAATACAAAGACTTAGTGTTGATTAAGTATGGTATTAACGATCCACATAGAGCAAGATTTGCAAAAATAACTTAGAACTTACCTAAATTTCTGGATCTCACGGCAGTAAATAACACATTGTGGAGAAAAGGAATGTTATACAAACTTGTATCACAATCTGAAACCTAATATACAAGGGCGTACTGAAAAGTAATGCCTCCAAATTCTTTATCTGAAAACTCTTAAAGGTTTTTAAATAAAACAATCTTTTTTAACATTTCACTTCTTTATTCTTCATGTCTACATATTTATTTCTCAACATGGTCACCCTAGCGATAAACACATTTCTCCCAACAGGAGTTTGTTGACGGAGCCGCAACCTCACCTCTGCTTACACCGCTTTATCACTCTTCGAAATTGTTCTTTAAGTTTTAGAAACAGATAAACATCGGATAAGGTCAAGTCGGGATAATCGATGACAGTGAACCCAAGGCGTCGGATTGTTGCAAATGTCGCAGCGCTTGTGTGTAGTCTAGCATTGTCATGTTAAAAGAGAAGGTGTTCCATGGGTAGACAAACTCTTCGAATTTGTGCTTTCAATTTCCGAGGGTCTTGCACTACCTTGCAGAGCTTATGGGCGTGCCTTTAGCATAAATTTCAAAATCACACACTTTGGACATCCCAGAACACTGTGAGCATGACATTGCCTGTTGATGGCATGGTCTTGAACCTTTTTGGCGTCGGTGATCCTTTGTGGCGGAACTCTATTGATGCTCTCTTGTTTTTGGGGTCAAATGGTGGGAATGGGACAACTGGGCGCCAAGCCAACCGGGCACTAGCAAACTAGGCGCCAGGTTTAAGCGAGCTATCAGGTACAAAAGCGTAATTAGGAAAAGACCCTCTAAACGTCATTTCCGTTTCCAACTCGCAAGGAACAGTACCATTTTGGTAATTGATTTAATAATCTGTTAGTTATTAATTGTTACTATTCACGTTCTAATTTCATTTTTCCAGATAATGAGTGGCGAAACCACTCAAAAAGGGACCTAACGAAGTTTGTTTACAAAGGAGGTCGATATATATTTGATAAATACAGTAAGGACATGAGAAGGCAATTTTGACGGTGCGAATGAAAACGAGAATGTAAATCAAGGATAGACACCGTAGATGGCAACGTCGTTAAGGTTCTAAATATCCACAATCACGACAGCAACGCAGCAAAAATCTAAGCAGACAAAACTGTTACTAGCTTCAAGCATCGCGCACAATCGACAGTGGAAGCCACATCGCAAATAATCGTGGAGTACAGCCTTTCTCAAGCCGCATCTGTACAGCTTCCAAACACCGATGCTTTTCGTAATCCAAAGGAAGTAAAGAGAAATTGCAACCGCACCTCCTACCCGAACCGATTTAGAGAGTTTGCAAACTCCATCGCCGTATAACGTGTAGAATATGTCTGATTGAACAGAGCAAGATTTTCTCCTTGGCGATAGTGGACCTGGAAGGGAGCGCATTTTGATGTTTGGGAGGCAAACAAACCTGACGATTTTCAAGGAATCTACCCGTTGGTTTGCTGATGGCACGTTTCGTATTGCGCCTGGACTTTTTGCCTAAGTTTGTTGTTTTAAAAGAAAGACACGGTGGCGTTTATCCTTTAATTTATGCTCTCCTCCAAAACAAATCGCGCAACACGTACACCAGACTCTTGAAAATGCTTAAAGAAAAGGAGACAGCTTTAAAAACTGAAAGCATCTCGTGCGACTTTGAAAATACAGCTTTCACAGTAATGAAAGCTTTATTTCCAAACGTTCAACTGCATGGCTGTATTTTCACCCATGCAAAAATTTAAAACGCAAAATTGGTAGAATGCATCTTATCAGCAGATACAACAACAAAGCTGATTCTGCATTCAAATGCAGTGATTACTGCAATTGTCTTTGTGTCACCGAACAAAAGCGAAGAAGCTTTCGATGATCTAGGAGAGTATCTCCCTTCAGAATTCAATCCGCTTTTAAACTGGTTCGAAGACAATTACATTTGTCGACACAATAGACGTGAAAATGGAAGGAGAGCTCCGCTGTTGAGATGTAAAATCTCTATAATCGGGTTTCGCAGGGCCTTAACAGAAAAAATAACCATGCAGAAGCGGCGCATAGATTTTATTTTTTTTATATTTAGGACGCAAGCGCAACTCCAAATAGATCACCCAACAATTTGGAAACTAATCGAAGGTCTCAAAAAAGTAAAAAAAGAGCGCTATACGAATTATGAAAAATTGGTAGCTGGCACTGCGCCAACTTTGAACCCGCGGAAATACCGCGAAGGTGACCGGCGCCTTGGAGCTATAGTAGCTGATTTTGATCTTCGTTCAGTTTTGGAATTTTTAAGAGGCATTGCCCATAATTATGAAATGCTCAGCTAGACTCCTTATGTAATTTTTTGATGATTGAATCAATAAAATGTGCTTCTGATATGTTAAACAGTGGAATTTTCAATTCCAGTTAGCTCGGTGCCCAGTTGTACTAGATCGCAAAATGGTAAACTCATCTTTCTTCACCTGTCACAATGTTGTTAAAGAACCCATCACCCTCGCGCTCAAAACACAAACGAAATTGTTGACAGATGTCCAAACTCCTCTGTTCCATGTCAGGAGTGAGCATTCAAGGCACTCACCACGCACACAGTTTTCTGTACCATAGTTCTGCAATCATGGCGCTAACACGCTCTCATAGTATGCCACACTTACTCGAAAGCTGTGTGTGTGTTACCTGACGATATTCTCTGATGAATTAGTCAACCCGATTCCAAATAGTCTTGTCGGTTGCCGTACGCGGTCGTCCATTACGAGCTCTGTCACAGACGTTAAGATTAGCACCACCGTTTCTTTCATTACGAGCACGAACAACTCAATGTCGCACATTAGCGATGTCGTTACAATCATCACCGTATACAGTTTTCATTATTCTATGGATTTCAATTGAAGGTACGTTTTTTGCGGTTAGAAACTTGATTACAGCACGCTGTTTTTCATGCATCGCCATAGTTATGTTACACACCGTCATGTTACACGCTACATTTCGGAGCTCTCTAGCGGCAGAGGGTTGCAACTTGCGTCAGCGAAGTAATATACATAATATGTAATACCTCAACCGATATTAACAACCGAATAAAAAATTCAGAGGCATTACTTTTCAGCACGCCCTAGTGGTGTGGCGGCCTTTTCGCCCTTGAACCGCTTTATATCGCGGCGGCATGCGGGCCTTTGATATCTGCCACGTTTTGCCATCGCACACAAAACGGCATATGGGCTTTTGCTCAGCCGACAAGTCTGCATACGCCGTCGGCGGCACCTTTTGATATGAAAGGTGCTGTCGAATGAAAATTGCCCGCAAAGACCTACCGCCAAGCCAGGCGCGAAGCCCGGTAACATTCGCAATTCGCAGCGCGGCCAGTTCGGTCGTGTCTTATCAACCCGCATCCGCAATCCGCAGCGCGGCCAATTCGGTCGTGTCTTATCAACCCGCAAGAAGCACTCCGCAGCGCGGCCAATTCGGTCGTGTCTTATCATCCCGCAAATACCAGGTCCGCAGCGCGGCAAGGTGGCCACCGTGGAACCATCGCCTACGAAGCAGAAGCCGATTCAGGTGAGCGATTTGGCAATACTCGTTGGTTGATATCGGTAGCCGCCCCCATCCGCTTTCGCGACGGCCGTTTAAGGGACGATTTTGGCCTTATCGGTTGACGTTCCAATACGGGCCGTACTACGTTTCCCACACCGCACCACGAGAGCGGCTATTTACACGCCTGCCTCTCCACCCTAGTATAATACGTTTCAGAATAGACTGTCTAGAGTTTATCCAAATGTCCGTTTTAGTAAAATCCGATGACTTCAAAGCATTTTTTTCAAACACCTTTTTTTTATTATTTATTTTATTAACAATCAGAAAGATACAACATACGTTCTATGAGCTAATTTTATCACTGGGTATATGTCGTGGAGAGGAAGACTTCCACTGAAGTCACCTCTTTGTTGCTCTAAATCTTTTGGAAATTTCTTATTCAAGCGTCGAAGCATGGGATCTTCTCTTAATGGAATGATGGCTTCGTTAGGATGAGTTGCTAGCGAATCGTTTTATAGCTTTTTGCTTGATTGCGTCCTTCACGTATGGTAGTGTGGAGGGTTCTATTAGAGACGTACCATGGCGCTCCAGTTATGCTTCGTAATGTCTTTGATTGGAATCGTTGTATGATTTCTATCGTTGAATTGCTTGCACAACCCCATAGCTCACAGCCGTAGAGCCATATAGGTCGGATTATGGTCTTGTATATAAATAATTTGTTATCCAAAGAGAGAATTGATTTTTTGCCAAGGAGCCAATACATGTTTCTAATTTTAATGTCCATCTCCTTCCTTTTCTTGGATACGTGCATTCTCCAGATTAGACGTTTGTCAAGGTGAAGGCCGAGGTAAGTAGCTTCGTTCGCTTGGGGATGGGGTGATCGTTGATGTAAACCGGAGCACAGGTTGATCGTTTCATGGTAAACGTGACGTGGGAAGATTTATTTCCATTAATTTTTATCCTCCATTTGTGTGTCCATTCCTCAATTAAGGTTAGATGATCTTGAGTTCTATTCGTTGCTACGACTGGATCCTCACTACTTGTTAGTATTGCCATCAGCAAAAGTTCCCATAGTATTATGTTCCAGAGTTGGGATGTCGTGCGAATACAAAAGGTTTAATACGGGTCCTAATACGCTACTTTGAGGTACTCCTGCTTGGATTTGCTTTATTTGTAATGTTTCATCACTTACTGTGACTTGGAAGTGACGATTTTCAAGATAAGACCGTAACAATAGGTAATAGTGGTGAGGAAATGTATTCTTGATTTTGTACAGAAGTCTGCTGTGCCAAACACGGTCAAATACCTGTTTAACATTCAAGAATACTACAGAACTTTAAAGATGAGAATGATGTGGGCAAATTTTAACTGGAGTGGCCAGTAAGTAAGGCGAAGGATTCCATTAAATAGTAGTTCGGTATGCGGTATTCCCTTTTCTGGGAGCTCTTTTAGGACAGCCGCTGTTATTAGATCAAACGCTGAGGATTTATTTCCTCCTGAATTTCTTTTTTAGTGAAGTTACGTATTGGTGGTGACATTTGTAACGGGCCATTTAAATAATTTTATCAATTTCTTCTGAATTAGGAGTAAAAACAGATTGAAGGTGTTGAGCGAACTCTTCTGCTTTTTCTTTATGAGTTCTTGCCCAGGTTCCTGTTTGATTTTGTAGGGGTGCTGTGTGTTTCAGGTTGCTTGATTCCTCTGGTAGCTCTCCAGATTGTATTATTATGTACTTATAGTGAACTGAGGTAGGCTTGGAAGGTGTGATTACGGTTTTATTTTAATTTACTTCTCAGCTTATTGTTTAGTCGGTTGAGTTCCCTTTTATATATGCCTTGCGTTCTTCTCTATCTCCATTATTTTATTGGGAATATTAGGAGAGGTGAGTTTTAAATTCTTTGTTTGCTGAGTCGCGTGCCATCCTGCTGATTGAATGGTGGTAATTAAGTGATTCGTCGCGCTCTCGATGTCTTCTACCGTTTTTAACCTAACATAGTGTTTAGATCTTCATTTATGTACCCCTTAAATGTTTCCCAATTGTTCCCTACTGTTGCGTAGGACTGGTTTAGGTATTTTATGTATCATTGTTGCACTTACAGTTGCAATCACTGCTGAATAATCAGATATTTAATCGTATTTTGAAGAGATATTTATATAATTTAAAAATAGACTATTGATTACAAAGTAATCTAAGAAGTCGGGGATTTTATTAGGATCCGTAGCCCTATAATAGATAAAATAAACATAACTGTTATCATCAGAAACTAGATTTTTAAACTACACAACTGTAAAACTAACTGGGGTGCGTATCGATAAATAATCCAAGATAATACTAACTTACATGTAAGACTGCAGACCTCAGAAGACATAAAAATCGAGTCCAATAAAACTATTAATCTACTCCAATAAGCAACCGAACTAGCCACTCCACACATCGTACATCCAAACGTGATTAATTACATTTATCTCGAAATAATAGAGTTAATAGCTAAAAAGGAAAGATCTAGTTCAATATGGCAACACACGCACTCACCAGACAGCAAAAGACAATACAACCACTTGAATAATAAACTAAAATTCAAATTATAAATTACTCCTTCAAAAAATACGTCACCAATTTAAAAAGACACGACAACTCCAAATGAAAACAGATTAAAAATAATAAAAACACAGTCTCTCTAATAGGTAGATATACAACACCACTGAGCCCTTGGAAGAATATCTTTCGGAAGCCTTCACGGCTCATCAAATGCAACCTGATAATATAAATGATTAAGTAGTAGAACAAGACTTAACTACACATATTCAAGTCCAAGAACGCATTAGACCAGTCACCCCAAAAAAGGTATCTGATAAAATGAAATCTGTGTATTGAAGAAAACTCCAGGAGCTGACCTCATCACTTTAAAAATCTTGAAAGAGCTGCCAACAAAAGGATTCATCAAGTTAATGTTTATTTTCAACGAACTATTAAGATTAGAATACTGGCCTAAAGCTTTAAAAATAGCACACATCATTACGATTCCAAAACCCGTTAAGAATTAAAAGCATGTTGCAAGTTACCTCCCGATCAGCGTATTGCCAATAATATCAAAAGTCTTAGAACAGCTCATTCTCAAAAGAATCAAAGAAGATCTTTTATCACTTTATAGTATACAAGACCATCAATTTGGCTTCAGGCAAGTTTACTCAACAGTGCAACAATGCTACCTCATAATCAACCTAATCAACAAAGCATTTGACAGTAAAAAATGCTGTTCAACTGCATTAATTGAAATGTCAAGATTTGCTGTGGAAATCACCACCAGCTATGAATTTCGACGCCAGTGTTTGAAAAAATGTTTTGATGTCATCGGATTTGATATTTCGTCGTGGCGGGCCATAAACTGCTGTGACTGTAATAAGAGGGGTATTTCACTTTTACTGATGCGGTTTGAATCTAATTTTCTTAGTATTTTAGTAGATCATGATATTGAATTGCATTTTTTATTAATATTGCAGAACTTCTGGGAACGGTCCCATCCGGGTGGTTTGTGTAATATAGATCATAGTTTGGGATATTAAAATAGCTTCTCTAATACATATATTTGTCGTCGCTTTGTCGTCGGCAAATGCGGTCCTGAATGATTGATCACTGGTGGGTAGATTAGCAGCAAATAAGGTCCCAGTACGCTGCCCTAGGGCACTCCAGATCGGATTGGATAAAGTTCTGTTAACTGTTGTTCGTATTTAACTTGGAAGAATCTTTCTTTTAAATAAGGCTTGGGGATAATGTAGTATAAATGCGGTAGCGAGGCTTTTAGTTTATAGAGGAGACTTTCATGCCAGACTTTAGCAAAAACCTGGCTGTCATCAAGGATTGATTAATAAAGTCTACCACTCGATGGACCTGATGTATGGTGGAATGATGCTTGAAGCCTAACTGATGGTCTGGGATAAGGTGCAGATCTTCTACAATAGGCATGAGTCTTGTTAGTAGCAGCTTCTCTAATAACTTGTCTAGTATGAGTAATAGACTGATGGGCCTATATGAACCAGCTTCGTTTGGCGGCTTGCAAGGTTTTAGGATTAAAATTATTTGTGCAACTTTCCATTGGGCTGGAAAGTAACCCAGTATCAAGACAGCGTTAAAGATAGTTGTTAACATAACTACGCCTTTACCCGATAGTTCCTTGATAAGTTGGCCGATTTATTAGGATGGAGATTTTAATCATGTTTGAGACTTCCTTGACAGTGAATAGATTTGGTGATGGGAACATCTAATATGGGGCCTCTAGTGCTTCCTGAATTTCCAATTCTGCTGCACGAGTAGTTGACGACGGTAGAGGTTGATATACTTTCACTAAATATTGCGCAAAGGTGTCAGCTTTGTCCAAGTCAGTGCGCGGCCAGCTACCATTTTCTTTATGAAGAAGAGGGGCTGCTTGTTTTGTCGCTCTCCATAAAGAATGATTCGTGTCATCTGTAGCACTTAGATTTTCGAAATATTCCTGAAAACTTATATGTTTAAGATTTTTTATTAAGTTTTTAAATTCGTTAGAAGATTGATTGTAACGCGTTTTGTCTGATAGATATCTGGTAGTTTGCGTTGGACAGCATTCTTGAGTAATTTTGGCTAGAATCTCAGATGTAGTTGTCCAGGCAGATTCTTGCATTATTCTGGTAAAGTTTGAGACGGTCACTTGTACGTCTTCCGTGGATTCTAAGGGATTCTCATGTTCAGTTGGTTATTTACTAAGTTTCTAAAGTAATTCCATTCTGTTCTGTTGTTGAATAGTTTAACTGGCTTTTCTTTTACGATAATTGTGGCACTAACATTGGATATCACGGGAGTGTGGTCAGAGAATAAATCTAAGCAAGAACATATATCCATGTAATCCAGAGCAATGCCTTTTGTTATGAGAAAGTCGAGCAGATCCGGTATTTTTTAGGATCAGCAGGCCAGTATGTCGGTTCATACGTAGACAAATGGCTTATTTGAAGTTCTTGCATAACCTTATACAGGACTCTACCCCTGTCTGGAGGAGAAAGACGAGAGCTCCAGTGCGTGTGCTTTGCGTTGTAGTCTCCTCCAGCCAAGAATCCGTTACCTAGTGATTGAAAATATGCAATAAAGCCCTCCTTGTTGGTAGGGTAATTTGGCGGGCAATAAGCAGCAGACAATGTAAGTGGACCATACCAATCTTCAATCGCCACAGTCGTTGCTTGTAAGTAGTTTTCTTTAAAATGTGGTTGTTCATGATGTTTGATATGTTCTTTAATTATTATAGCTGTGCCACCTCTTGCTTGTCTTTCTGCGTCGGGATGATTTGCAGAGTAAGTGACATAATTAAGTATTTTGAACTGGTTTCTGCTAGTGAAGTGTGTCTCCGATACTAATTCTATATCAATATTGTTATGTAAGACAAATGTTGCAACTTCCTGCTTGTGGTTGGAAAGACCATTGACATTCCAAAGGGCTATCTTATGTAGTGGGGCCATTTTTGTTTTTCCACAGTTCTTTTCTTAAGAGTTTGATTTCTGTTGTTAGATTGTTGATGGTTTGTTGTTGGGCTTTAATGGTTTGCTGCATCGAACAAATTATTGCTCATTTGTAAAGTCAGAGAGTTTATGAATGTAGGTTGGTTATGAGAGGATCGAGAAGTTATAAACGTAGGATGATTTGTAGTGTTTGCAGTACTGTAATGCAGGGATGTTTTAATTTGCGTAGTATTTGTTGATCTTTGACTTGAAGTTGAGATGTCATGATGTGGACCTTTTGATGTGCTTAATTTTAAATATATCTTTATTGTTTGCATTACACTTAATATCAATAAAAAATAATATCTTCTTTTGTTTGTTTTTTTCGTTAATAACGTTAGTAATATTAACTACTTCATGATCCCCTGTCTTTAAGATTTCTTTAATTAAGTTTGTTTCTGTAGAATGATTCATGTGCTTGAGAACAACTCTGAAAGTTTCTTCCTCTTCTAAGCTGTATGAGTGTCTTGCTACCTTGTGTTTATCTAATATATCCCTAATTTTTTTGAAATCTTCGACACTTTTGAGTTGTAAATTTGATTTTGTTTCCTTGCATTAATTGGTAATAGTATTTATTTGTATCGATGAGGAAGTTAATCAAGTTTAACAGGGGTTGTATTGCTGTGACATAGTGAAGTATGAATGGAGGAACTTGTATAGTACTTTCTTTTCTGTTAGGATTAGTTTCTGATTGCTCTGAAGCGCCTGGTTTTGTTAAAAACGTATATCTGTTGGTATTTGTTATTTAAATTCTTGACTTCTTGTTTTTTGTGAGGGGGGACTGGTTTTTAAATATTTTGTCTTTGATGATCTTACTTCTTGATAATCGTTAATAGTAATGACTTCTGATTTACCGCTGATAACCGAAGAGATGTCTACATTGAGGTGGTTTGACCTTGATTGTGATGTGGGGTGTTGGCTATAATCAGTTTGAAGTGCTGGCATTGACGTGTGAGGGTTTGCACACCCAACGTCCATTTCGGTAGATATGAATTCAGATGATGAAATTATGATGGCCAGGATTTGATTCTACCATAGGCACATATTGCACTTGCGCTGGCTGGAGAAGAGGACTATTTTGAAAAAAATTGCCTTACTGGTATGTGGAATGTGATGTAAATGATTGTTGCAGCTGTTGCCATGCCATTATTTAAGGTTGTGCTTGAGAAGGCAACGGTGGCCATTATTTTTGTTGTTGAGAATTATAAAGCCTGGGAATATTATTTTGACTTCCGACTTGTTGAACATGATATGCTTTTAAATTTGCTGAGTAATTAGATTTATTGCTATTTTTATACATACTGGAGCAGTTTACCTGCGAATTTTATGACAGCTGATTGCTCGCACGACCGTACAGCAACAGTACTCGCGCTGAACTGGATTAATACTGGTGGGACGTTTGAACGGTGCATAAAGTTGGTATTTTCTTTGGCGAAACTGCTGTAGTTTTTACAGTTTTTATAGTTAGCGGGTGGTTTTCTCTGCATAAGGTGCATTTGGCAAGTGTTCCTTTGACTTTATGCAGTCTGTGATGTTGTGGAGTCCTTCGCATTTGAGACATATGTAGGGTTTATTACAATATACCTTAGAGTGATCATATTGTTGGCATCTCATGTATTAGATTATGCTGTTTCTGATGTTGCACGGGGGTTCTATTTGAATTACTCTGTTTTGGAGACTAATTAGTTTGTATCATAATAATAACACCCGGCGTGGGAGCACGACCTGCGAATTAAGAGGTTAAAGCTTTCATATATTCGGCTTTACTGCCCGGTTGTCTCTAGTCCCGAGCGATGTGGCAAGCACCGTGCCTTAGACGATCTCCATTATTAACCCTTTGTGCGAGTTATTTTTAGTGCCTAAGCAGGCCACCCGCCAGGCATCGGAGAGCTCAGGGATTGAAACCCGGCTCCTTCCACATTACAGATCGCGTCTCGACCGCTTAGACCATTCTGGTTATTGATAGCTGCATCGAGCAAAGAACACGTTGAACGACTCTTTGGTGATACTGTGGCTTGCATTTATTATGTTTCTTGTTTTGTGTCCGTGTTCGAGTAACGTAATGTGATGTAGGTGTTTTATGACTCTTCTGAATACTCGTTCCTCTTTTAGTTGATACGTGTAGTGATAAATATCTTGCTCTTTGAGGCCTTTGATAAGTTTTCGATAGGAGTCGGGTGTTTGACAATTTACTTTAATTGCATTATTTGTAAGTGCTTCAGTGTAATATCGCTCGTATTCTAGCTCCTTTCTGTTCTAAGTCGCTATCTCGTAATAGTTTATAACACCGGGTATATATATATGTGGAGGGGGGCTTAACGTTTTATCTGTTGCTGGGTTATTTTCTTGCCGGGCTCCGACTTTAGTATTCAGTAGAGCAAATCGATTATTTAAGAATATTTTCTCAGCACTTGTTTGTTTTGTGCTGTTGATTTTTGTCTGTTTGATACTTCTGTGGATGACATTCTTGTTAATTTTTGTCCGGTAAATTCTCTATATAAGTAGATGTTGTGGCAGTGGGGCTACCTGCAGTGATGTTGATGCCACTTGTGTAGTTGGCAGAAACTAGCTAGCAGAAATTTGTTGCCCTTGAGGGAACTGGGGTATTTGATGTACATTGAGTCATTTACAGAGGTACATATTGTAAATTGAGTTGGTGGTACATGTGTTAGATTTCTATACGTACACTTGGTCTGGGGCAATTGCCGTACGAAAACATTGCTAAGTTAATGGTAATAAATGTTTGCGTACCTTTTTTGTATGCTCCAGAGCTATAAGTGTGTTTACAATTTTTAAATGAGGCTGAGACAACATAGGTATAGCTGGCTCGGTGTACAATCGCGTGGCAGCTGGCTGCTGATAGTACAGATAAGCACTTGGAATATCTGATGCAGGAACACGTCTAAACGCTACGAAAATAAGCTCCGTTTGTCCATCTTTAAATTTTTTCCATAAACGCTGACTTCCTTTCGACTTAAAACATTTTGTTTTGATTAACTCCTTCGGCTTGCAAAACCCAATGAATCCACATGCTTTCCACTTAAAATACTCTGTGATTATACACGCTATGTTGGTTTGCTTTCTGAAAGCTAAATCAAATCTTGAACAAAACATCGTTCGTAATTCTACTACTACACACATGAACGTGTCTAGTCATGCATATGACGGCGATATTACGCATTCACAGTTTTAACAGCCACCTGTACTTGAAAATCGGACACCCACGTAAAATATTTTAGACTAAAAATGTATGCATGTAAGTGACTTTTGTATTATGCATGTCTTTGCACAAACACATTCTTAAGCAATACTAGAGATTGGGTGGAAGTCAGTAGTTTATATTCCGTTTTCGCCTCAGTTGGTATATATAAATACACGGTGGCCTTATTCCTGCATCTGCAGCAAGTAAATAATAGTTCACGTTACACCCATGCATACAAATGACTGCAAAATCTCGAAAACGAGCTTGTTTACTGTGGAAGATTTTTAGGCATAAATTACGTAACAAACAGGCAAAAATAAAACTTACTAGAAACCTACTTATGAAATGAATGCAGATTGCCCACAATGGAGCGCCTTCGAGTGCGCGGTTCCGGGATTTCGGTGCGGAGCTGTTCCTTTATGGCCCCTAATTGAATTTAGATATCTCGCCCGCGTAGCGCCGTTATTCGACAACAAAACCGCGAAAGCTTTTTCCCAAACTCCGGGACACTCCCCAGCCAGCATCGGCGCCCGGCAGGGCGCGGGCGGCGCTGGCCGCGCGCAAATATTAGCCAAGGCGGAAAATTCATAAATCGGCGCCCGCGTCCCATGCAACAAATTGTTTTTGCAGCCAGCGCCTGAATTTTCCCCGCTTTGTACACGCAAACTCAATATCCCGCGACGCCGCCGCGCTGATATAACTTTCTCTGCTCGTTTTTTCCTAATTTATATTCCGGACATGTTCTTTAGCTTACATAAAGTATTATCATATTGATCGAACGAAAATTTACATGTCGTGAAAGTGCGTTTCGGAAAGCGCGTTTCCGGCGAGAGGGCAATATGATGTTCACGTATGTACCTCGGGGTATTAGAATTTCGCCTTTTTAATCCCGCGGATCATAATAAAACTTTCAGAAGGTAACGCTTTTTAAGTGCAAAGCATGTTTCTCCCGGGGAAATTGGAAAAGTCCGCAGTTTTTTAGTATACAACAAAGCAGGGCAAGAACACAGTATTAATATTAAACGTGCAAAGCGGCCTATGTTTTATTTATTATAAAACAATAGTTGTATTCGTCGATTATAAAACAAAAAACAAAAAAGAGAGTTATTTAAATATTTAATGTATTTGTTATAAAATTAAGTGTTATACGGAGTGATCTATAATTCAGTCTAGGAACTTTTTCCTGAATAAAACACAAAATATTAGAACAATGCTAATTTTATTACTATCAGTGTAAAGTATAGGCTGAGTAGTTACGTCTTTTTTTTGCATTTCTTTACTAGATTTACAATTTGCTCAGTTGAACAATGAGTAAATTTTGAGGTTACAATTAAGCTGATATGGAGGATGAAAAGTTCCTTAATAAGGATGCTTGAGATATACTTAAGTAGAATGTGTAGCTAAGAGGCAGCTAAGTATAATACGCATAATTATTGAAAATTAAAAACAATCTATAGGATGGTATCTATTTAGTCCATGAGTTGTTTCACGAAGGTTGGTGTACTCGCTAACAACACTTTACCTTTGACAGTGCTCACTCGAAAATCACGAAGAAGTACTTTGTTCCTCAGGGTTTGTTCCTCAGGAACCATGGGGCGTTCGCTAAGGTTACTAGGGTTTTCGGTTGTATCTTTTATAGGAACTTTAAATTAGGGTTGCTCGTGGTACCCCAGAGTTGCAGTCTGTATGCCCAAATAAGTTTTGGTACGGTTTTCTACAGTAAAACCTTGTTAGATATTGTTAGTTGGAATTTGCGCCCGCCTAACCAGTAGCCAGTTTAGTGACCTTTAGGGCCAAGCTGTTTACGCTTGCTATAAATACGTTTTCTCCAGGTTAATCTTTGACTAAGATGCGTACCTAAATATCTTACTTTATTTTCTTGAGGGATAGGCATATTATTTAGTATCATTGGTAAGCACCTTTTTTTTCTCAGGATAAAAGTAACGTAAATTGATTTGGATATATTTGTTTTAACACATAAACTTTGAATCCAATTTTGAACTTCCTTCAGAGAGATTTAAAGTTTCTTGAGGAGGCCCTCTTCGTGATATGTTAGTATAGCAGCGTCACCTGCAAATGTGACTATCAGCATATTTTCTGAAGTGTGCCAGGTCTTCCGTGTACAGCAAGTACGCTTCCTTGCGGCACCCTCTGAGTTTATGGGGTGTAATTTCCTAAGTTCTAGTTGAAATCTCAGCTAAAAGCTCCTACTAGGCAGGTATAATTTTATAAGATGATAATTGTGCGGCAGGGTCCATGTGACTTTGAACAGCAGTTCCGTGTGCCAGAACTTGTTAAAGGCCTGAGCCACGTCCAAAAACTCAGCAGAACAGTACCTCTTGGTTCCAAATGCCTGGTTGATTCTGCTTACTATCCTGTGAGCTTACTTTGTGGTGGTATGTTCTTTTTCCTGAATCCAAATTGACGAATTGTTGCTTTTCAAGAAGAAGTCTTATACTTTTTAACAGGAGCTTTTCAATTATTTTAGAAATTATTAGCAATAAGCTAATGGGTCGCTAAGAGTATGCTTGTTCTGGTAGGTTGCCTGGTTTTGGAATAAGTACAACCTGTTCCACTTTTCATTGTGCGGAAAAATGATTGTAACATAGCACAGCGTTGAATATAGACAATATGAGTTTAAGTCCGTGCTTCGGTAATTCTTTCACAATTTTCCCGAGACGAGAGTATATTCTGAAGCTTTTTTGGGCTTATTTTGTAAAAAAATGTGTTTCTGACCTTTGCTAGTGATCTATTTTTGATTAGTAAACAGAGCTGGTCGGAAGTCGTTAGATATTGTTTTATTTCTTTACCTTTTGTATTTATGAAGTGCTCTTTTTCATTTATGGACCAAGTGCCGTCAGTCTTTCGGTTTGCAGGTAGTGATTGATGTAGCTGCTTTAGCTTTCGTGTGGTTTTCCGGAGTAAATAGTCTGATGATTCTGCAGCAGAAAGATTTATAAATATTTCTGTATCCCCTGATTTCCTAAATTGTAGAGCATTGTTTTCAGGTTTCGTGTTGCATTGTTGAAGTTATTCTTGTCGTTTGAAAACTTAGTGTTCTGTAAAGTCATTTTTCCGCTATTACTTTTTTAACTGTTAGAGAGAGGGTATCTTGTTTATCAATCGTATTTAGGTGAGAGGTTAAGTCTGAAGCTGCACTTAAGGTTGTATAGTTTCCCACCCAAAGAGTTGTGAGACCTTAACGTAGTGGGGAGGTTAAGTACCCTTGATGACCCCGAGAGCGATGCTGGTGGAAGACTAGTCTCCTGATAGGTCCACTCTAGCCAGTAAGATCGAGGATGAGAGGGGAAAACAAAGGACAGCTCATCATGTATTTAATGCTATGGGAACTTGCGCACTCAGGAGTATCTAGTTACGGACAGGTGCTTTAACAACCACTGAAGGACATAACAGTGGTACGCTGCACAGGAACTTGCGACCGGGAGGCGCGCCTTAACCGGCCGGCCTGCGACAACGACCCTTCTATAGAAAAGAGGAGAGCACTTCTAAACACCCGCGGGGCACCGGGCGCACCCTACAGTATAAATGCATTATCCCAGGAAAGGGTGCCACCCTGGGGGTGACCTCACTTTCGACCCATTTCGTGGGAATGATATGGAAAATAGCAAACAAAATAAATAGAAACGTAAGAATAGAAACTGAGGACGGTGATACCCTCGCCGACATAAGAGATGCAGCCAGCAAAACGACGAGAACTATCTAGGAGCTGATGGCGTTAATTGCCAATAACATAAACACCAAAACAGAGATAAAAAATACAATAAAAGTTGTATTTAAAAATGACTTGTCTAAACAGTTGCATCTCAGAACACGAAGAGGAATACAGAAAAAACGAGACTAGATACGTTTCAAAGGAAACAGGAATAATTGCTTTGCAAGCAGAAGAAAAGGACATAATAGAAGAAATACACGAAAGAAGGGAAATACACAAACAAAACATAATGAAATGCCTGGAAGAACAGCAGAGATAAAGGAGGTTGAAAATGATGACAGAAGAGAGATGGACTGACGAAACTTTCGAAAGAACCTTTTATAAGACTGGTGATATACCATTAGCCTAGAAGAGGACTTAGTTAGCTAAGAACAGATAAAACTAAGACAGGAAAATACACAGAAAGCAGCACAATCATCGCCAAATACCCGGAATACGCGAGATAGTTGAAGAAAATGAGGGACAAGTGGAATACCTCTTCAGCACTACCAAAACCGTAAACAAAAAGGGAAACTAAACAGAAAAATTGAGCATTTTATATGAAATCCCATATGAGGTAGATACAGATGGAATAAATAATATGGAGGATATATTTAAACAAATACAAGAACCAAAGGCAATAATAGAAGACATAAAAGCTTTTTACAGTCACAAAGAAATAACATTTGTGACTCCAGAGAGCATAAAGCCAGAATACACAATAAAGTTGGTAGAATACGTTTTTTATAACACCATGTTAAAAACCAACATAATGACGAAGAGAACTCAAATACCCAAGGCCAAAAAGTACAAGGCAAAAAGTAAAATTTAGAAAAGCTCATCATAAACCGAGGGAAAAAGACATACACGGAACTACTAAAGACTATGATAGACAATATTAACACAGAAGGCACAGGGATCAAAGTCAAGAAAATCGTGAAAACAAGAACGGGCGATGTACTTTAAGAAATAGAAGGAGACAGATGAGATAATAACAAAAGTGAAGATGGAAGACACAGACAGACAATTTACATATACGACATAGATGCGGCCATGACTAAAATTGGGTTAGAAAACGCACTAAGCGAAGCAGTAGAAGCAATAAGGGGAGACATAAAGGTGAGAAACATGAAACAAACGGGACCGGAAACCAAACGACGATTATGACAACGCGTAAATCACACGCAACAGACCTGCTAAAGAAAGAAAAAGTTAAAATAGGATGGATATACTGCAAAATAAAAGAGAAGCCAGGTGTTACAGATGCTTAGAATACGGGCATAAATCAAAGGACTGCAGAGGTGCAGATCCAAAAATCCATAGCCGCAAAACCAACAGGCGTGGAAAACAAAAAAGCTAAAGAAAATGTTTTTGAAGAAATAATACACCTAATGAAACCGGAACGGGTTTTAAACGTCACCGTCAAAAACGTCACCGCGATCATCAAAGAAGCTCAACAGTTTGCTATAAAGGCAGGAGACGACGAGAAGAAAAGCAGCCATACTCGTGGAAAGAAAAGATCACAGATCTAAAAGCCAGATGCAATCAAACTAGAAGAAAGCTGACAAAGAAAAGAAAGCAAGCCACAAACCCAGAACTGGTGGAAAACACCAAAGAAAAACATAAAGTCAAGAGGAGAAAGTACAGAAAAACAATCTAAAAATCTAAATGCAAACGGTGTAAACTCTGCAAAAACTGCAAAAAGACATATGGGGGACACATGAAAAAACTCCTCAAACTTACAACCTAGAGGCAAGCGAAAAAGCTAGGATAACAAATTAGCTTTTTCCCCAAATGCAGGACAACTGAAAGAGAAGAAAGAGGGTGGCGGTAGACAAACTCTTCACATTGGAGGAACTACTGATAGCAAGCAAAAGACCCAAGGAACGAAAAGCTGCGGCAGCGGACCGAATAACTCCCGAAGTAATAAAAGAAGCAATAAAAGTTATACCTGGAGAAATTATGAAAATGGTGAACCAACTGTTACAGGAACAAAGTTTTCCTGACTGGAAAAAAGCAAACGTAGCCTTAATGTCAAAAAAGACAGCGAATAACGCGACACAAAGCTACAGATCAATCTGATTATTGGGCGCCATAGGCAAACTGTATTATATTTGATCAAGAAAAAACTAGAGGGAGAACTAGATAAGAAAAACGGGCTATCCAAAAGATAATTTAGATTTACGAAAAAAAGGTCCACAGTCGACGCAATTAAAACAATTATAGAAGCAGCTAAGAAACGCGCAGCAAAATGGGTAGTAATGGTGATGATCGATGTACAAAACGCCTTTAATACGACTGCATAGAGTTACATAATTAAATAAACTAAACATCAGCGGATATCTGGTGAGTACCATAGAAAATTACCTGAGTAAACGAGAAGTAAAAATAGTTAAAAAGGCCCCATGAAAAGAGACGACATTATCTTTGAAATCGGAAAACACCAAACTATGCCAAGGAAAGCAGGAAAATATCTCGGAGTATAGATTGGCGACAAGTTTATATTCGGAGAGCATGTAAGAAAGACCATCAACAAAGCGGAAAAACCGGTGAGGGCACTGACAAAACTTATTCCGAACATTAGGAGAATGAGCAGCCACAAACGCGAAATACTACACGGTGAAGTGCAGTGTATACTAAAATATAGGTCCCCAATATGATACGGCGTACTAGAAATAGACAAATACCGAAAAATTCTAATTAGAGTACAACGACAGATGACCATAAGGGTAGCGAGCGCGTATAGAACAGCTCCCACAGAGGCGCTATGTATAATAAGCGCAGCAATACCCATCGACTTGATAACAGAGAAAAGGGCGGGATATACCATACTAGAAGGAGAGAGGAAGACGTACGAAAGGGAGAACGAAAGATTATTATCGCCAAATGGCAGACCAGATGGAACGAGCTGGAAACTGTAGACAAGAAGACTGTTGCCGTCGGTGAAACCGTGGATAAAGTGCAAGCATGGGAATATTTCTTGACAATTGTTGACGGGCTACAGATCCTTTAGGACCTACACGCACCGAATAGGAAAGGCAAAAAACGAAAACTGCATATATTGGAAGAAAAGACGACCCAGAGCATACGGTATTTTACTGTAACAGATGGCATCGGGAACGAATGAGTCGAGAACTAAGAACCGGAAAACCGACAAACACAGGCAATATAATAGAATTCATGATAAAAAACGCAGAAAATTGGAATCACATACATGGATATATTAAATAAAAATAAATTAAATAATGAAGAAAAAAGAGAAAAAAAAATAAACTAAGAATTGTCAGCTCCACTTGAAGAATGTCTCAGCAGATAGTGCCGGGTGGAACATACGTGGCGAAAAAGGGGAATTTTAGACAGTAAAAATCCGGCACACCACTTCGCACGGACGTGGTGGCTCCTTACAAAGATTTCTCCTCTTGAAAAAAAAGACTATATGATTTAAGTAGTCTACGGTTCTTCAACATGGTCTCCTGTTTGTAACGGAATGTCTAGGTTTATTTTTTCACTAACTCGATCTCTAGTCCGTTTTGTTGTTGTTGAATCTAGGAGGTTCCTCTGATAAATACAGAAGAATACATTGTAATTTGGGTAAATACCCTCCGGAAGAGAAATTAAGGTATTGTTTAATCTTTAGGTAGTCTTGAGTTATTTTTTTTACAATACCAAAGTCGAGGAGGTCTGGAATCTTTCACAGTTCGGTGGGTCGTCTGGAAGTGAGGTGGCTCAAATTGTTGAGAGATTTTAATAACTCTTTTCCTTTGGTGGTAGTTACTATAGCATGCCATTTTCGATATTTTCGATTATAGCCTCCGACGGCAATAAAACTTGCAAACGGGTGTAATGATATTTCTGCCACTTTAAGTTTTCTGACTGCCCTGTTATATAACAGAATAATGTTGGCCAACTTGCATATTGCCGGAATGCCAGATATATAGTCTTACATAAGTGCAGTTTTGTTTGCGTGTTTAGTTTTTTTCACCGTTCGTATGTTGTTGTCAAAGGTGTAAATTTTACTGGATTTCTCACATGATATTGGATAAACGTTCGGAGCTAAATCCCCCTAACTAGTTTTTGTCGGGATACCCAAAGGAAAACGTGTACAGAAAACAAATTCGATCATCAGCGGATATCAGAAAAGCAATCACAAGGGAAACTGAATCAATCAATGACACCAGAAATGCTGTCAAGAGTAGTAGGAAATTTTGAAATTCGTTTAATGCACGACGTTACATTTGAAAATTTAATTAACTGAATAAATCAAATAAAGTTTTCTTTCTTTTGCATCTAGTGCACCCACAGGGTCGGTCAAATCACGGAATCTTAAATTTCGCAATTTTTATTTTTTAAGCGGAAGAAAATACCGCGCTAGATGAGATTTTTACAGGTGGATTCGTTAGACACAACCATCTTATCCCCGGTACTCATTGGGCCACTCTGTATAAATAGTAAAATCTATTTTTATCTTTCAACTTCGTATTTGCTCCAGGGCACTAGTTTTATGACTTTACATTTCGCATCTCATACACATCTCAAACAACGGCACAAAAGGCACACGTTAACACCGACTTCCACATTCGACCTTTTGGATATCCGGGACACTTCCCTCTCTTTGAAGCCGTTCCGGTGCACGACAGGCCCACTAAGAACTGTTTACAATCGCGGTATTTTGGGCGGCGGCGGCATTCGGAAGGAATTTTAATACAGCGCAGCAAAGGCAAATACCCGGCGATATTAGAATTCCGGCGGCTGAATTTCGAGAACTTGATCTACCTGCCACTTCCACCGAGCGGGACCTGTGAACACGACGGCGGATCGGGATGAATGCACCGCTCCGGAGCGGCTGCGGTCAGGCCGGCGCTTTCTAATCGGGGGCGGACATGAATTAAACATATTATAATCCGCGCAGAGTGTGCCCTGCATTATGCAGATAGCTGTGTGAAACATTCAAACAGGAAGAAATTCACTGTTCCCGGCTGCTCCGGAGTGGATTACGTATTTACGGGCTGCATAATCAACGCCGGGTGCGCCCGAGGGTTGCCTAGGACACTTTGACGAACGACTGCGATAAACTTAACTATCTGCTGGAAAGCAAAAGTCCGGTCTCCGCAGCACTTTCGCAGTTCGGGCGGGTGACTGGACAAAATATTCCCGGGCTGAAGTTTATGAAAGCCTTTCAAACTTTCTTAGCCGTGGCGACAGGACTCGGAAAAAGTTTTAATATATTATAGCTGCATTGTTTTAGCTTTTAATAGCTGAGAAATAGCCTGCTGCTCAGGAGTTTCTATTTGCTAGATTATTAAATAAATTTTATAATAAAGTGCGGGGTTGCTAGATCCCCCATCGGGCGCCTCCCCAAGTGGCGGATAGGGGAATGCCTTCCAGATATGGATGGTACCGGAGATATAAAATATCCGGGGCGGACCAAAACTGGCATGACGTAGGGCAGCAGCTACGACATCACTGTGTTGTGACCACTGAAGAATGACTTCCTTAAGGGCCCAACAACAGAGACTTCTAGGCGACAATCACTTCAGATTAATCGGCTAGAAGACTGCGATGGGGAAGGCAACGGCAAACCACCCTATTATGTTTTCCTAGTACAACTAACATGGCACAGACTCAAGATAATAGATTCGTTACTGATCATGGAGATCGGACTCAAGATCCGGCAGGAGAGGACATCCTTCAAAAGTAGGGCCTCTCAGGTCGTCAGCACGCGAAATCCCTACACTTTCAATAAAACACACCTGTCTTGAATACCTACAGACGAACTACTAAGATAGGTAAATGGAATGTGAAAACCATGTACGAAGCTGGTAAAATACATAATACCATCAAGGAAATGACAAGGCTATCCGTAGATATTCTGGGGATCAGTGAGATGCGATGAACTGAATCAGGACAATGCGTAATAAACGAACACAATATTTACTACTCAGGAAACACTAACGGTGAACATATACATGGAGTTGGCATTATCCTTAACAAAAAAATTAGCAGATATGTTACAAACTTTGTCCCAATCTCTGAGAGAATACTTCTAATTCAGATTAACACCTTCCCCATCAAAACCAATATAATCCAAATATACGCACCAACGGCTGACAAATCCGACGATATAATTGAAACATTTTATGATGATCTGAATAACGTCATGAAGAAAGTAAAAAGAATGAACTGACATTAGTAATGGGCGACTTCAATGCCAAGATAGCCAAGAAGCTGTGGTGAAATCATAGGACCGTTTGGACTGGGAGAACGTAATGAACGAGGAAATCGATTAAGCATTTTGCAACAGAACAACAACTAGTCATCACCAACACGTTCTTCAAGTTACCACCAAGACGCATATACACTTGGAGGTCCCCCCAAGATAACCCAGAACACGTCGTCAGAAATCAGATCGACTATATCTTGATCAATAAAAGATACAGAAATGCAATAACAGCAGTAAAGACATATCCAAGTGCGGATGCCAAATCTGACCATAACCCTCTTGTCGGCACGATAACACTCAAATTGAAGAAAGTTAAACAACAACAAGCGAAGAAATATATTTGAGGAAACTGAAGGATAAAGATATAAAACAAGAAATGCAGCAACATATTAAAAGAAAAATCAAAGAAACAGATATAGCAGCCGACACAAAAGAGAAAATACAGAAGCTTAAAGAGACAAATCAAGAAATTCTTGACATATATTTACGCCCAATAAGAGCGAAAAAGAAGATGTGGATGACAGACGACATATTGAATATGATGGAGGAAAGACGGAAAAATAAGAACAAAGACAATACCAGATACACAAAATCGACAAAGAAATAAAGAAAAGATTAGAGACGCCAAAACGCTTGGATGGAGGAAAAGTGCAAGGAGATTGAATCACTAGATGGTAAACATGACTCTTTCAATCTGCACAAAAAGTGAAAGAAGCAGCAGGATTACAACGACCAAAGAAAACCGGATGCTTACAAGATAATGAGGGCAATACAACATTAGATGTAAATGAAATAAAAACAGTTTGGAAAAACTATGTTGAGAAGACCTTCGAAGATAAGAGAAACAACGATACACTAAAACAGGGGACTCCATAGGTAACACAGGACCGGAAATTACTCAAGAAGAAGTGATAGCCGCAATAAAAGGAATAAAGGACGGAAAGGCGACGGGCCAGACAACTTCCACGCAGAAATTCTAAAAACATGGAGAACGATGAAATTAAATGGCTCACGGCCATGTTTAATAACATATACGAAACAGGAGTAATCCCACTTGAATGGCTTAAATCCACATTTATAACCCTACCGAAAAAACTGAATGCGAAAAAATGTGAAGACTATAGAATTATTAGTCTAATGAGCCACCTTCTTAAAATAATGCTAAAAATAATACATAGGAGGACATACAAAAATGCGAAGCGCAACTAACTCGCACACAATTTGGATTTCGAGACTCATTAGGTACAAGAGAGGTTCTTTTCGCCATTCAAGTCCTCATACAAAGATGCAGAGACGTGAACTGTGACGTGTACATGTGTTTTGTAGACTATCAAAAGGCTTTCGATCGGGTCAAACACGACGAGTTAATGTCAATCTTAAAAACAATTGGTCTAGATGATAAAGATCTACGTATCATTAACAACATTTACTATAACCAATCAGCAACTATCAAGATAGATAACCAAATGACTGAGGAGATCAAAATAGAAAGAGGTGTGAGACAGGGCTGTGTGCTATCTCCGCTACTCTTTAACATCTACTCCTAACACATCATGAAAACAGCCTTAGAAGATACTGACGAGGGAATACTCATCAACGGAGAACGGCTGAACAACGTAAGATACGCAGACGATACAATTATACTGTCAGATAACCTAGAAGGCCTACAAGCCCTAATAACACGCGTAGCAGAATCAAGCCAAAAATATGGTCTAAACTTTAACATACAAAAAACTAAATACATGGTCATCAGCAAGAATCCAATACCACCGGGACGTCTAATAGTTAACCAACAACAGATAACACAAGTTGAGAAATACACATATCTAGGGACAAGTCTAAACGAACAATGGGATCACTCAACTGAAATAAAACAAAGAATTGAAAAAGCCAGGGCAGCGTCCATTAAAATGAACACAATATTCAAGAGCCACGACCTCTTAATACCAATAAAAATTCGTTTACTGAGATGCTACGTATTCGCAGTGATCCTGTACGGGGTGGAATCTTGGACGCTGACCGAGGCTACTACCAAGAAGTTAGAGGCGTTCGAAATGTGATGTTATAGACGCATCCTGAAAATCTCATGGGTCGACCGGATTACAAATAGAGAAGTACTGCGTAGAATGCAGAAAGACTGTGAAATAATCATCACTGTCAAAAAACGTAAAATGGAATACCTGGGGCACATAATGCGTAACGAACATCGATATGGCCTACTGCAACTCATCTTGCAGGGGAAAGTGTACGGAAAACGAGGCCCAGGACGTAGAAGATTATCATGGCTACAGAACCTAACGAAATGGTTCTCTTTAACAACAACTCAACTTTTCCGTACAGCAGCCAATAAAGCTAGGATAGCCATGTTAGTAGCCAACATCCGAAACGGATAGGCACTGCCAGAAGAAGAATAACAAAGTGTTACATTTTCATTGAGGCACACTGTATTGTATTCAAAAATTTAATGTTATGGCGTATGGTGTCTCAAAAGAAATGCAGAATTAAATTTTAGAAAAGAACAATTTACTTGTTTAAGTTTAAAAAGTTATTACTATTTTAAATGGTAAATGTGGCTATTCACTGTGGAGTGGGACATTTGATAAAGGTTCTCCACGGTTCATTTGACACAATCGAATTCTTCTGACAAAATTCCTGGCCACTTTTTACAAAACTGTCGCTTAACTTTTTAAATGAATGCTTTTAATTTGGAAATTGTTGTTTATGTATAGCATAAATTTGGTCTTCAGGAATCGCCAGAGAAAAAATGGCATGGGGTAAGGTTTCAAGATATTAGCGGCCAGTCCACTTCGCTGTTTTGGGAGATAGATCGCTCATTAAAGTTTTGTTCCAACAATGGGATTGTTTCACGTGTTGTATGATAGGTGAACGCCGTTCTACTGAAACTACAAGTTATTCAAATCCATCGTCTAAATGAAGTTACAAAAATAAATTATAATCTCATAATAACATACATCATTAATAGTCATTGCATTTTGACAACTCCGCCTGCGGCATATAATGGATGGGTTGAGCAACTCATCAGTGCTGTTGACGATTCCAAGTCCGGATAAAGAAAAAGAGTTGGTTGCCGCTCATGGTCATAGAACTAATACATTACCTCGGAACAGAATAAATAATTAGACGAATACGACTAGATAACGGAAAAAGAATATGGAGATAAAATCTATTAGAGTAGTTACCTGTAACATCAGAGTTTGGAATAGAACAGATTAAAAATAGTGATAACAATGAAAAAAATTAAATGAAAATATGCTCTCTTACAGAGAGAAAAAAGGAAAAGGAACGAAAAAATATAATTCTTATACTATGATTTACAGCGGCGTCAACAAGGAAGAAAAGGCAACAGAGGGTTTTGTTTTGTTAATTCACAATAAATATATAAGCAGTATAACAGAGATTAACTATATATCACCAAGGCTATTACCAATTATAGTTAATAAGAAGAAAGCACATATATTTTCAGAATATCCGTCGAAAGAACAAAAACTCAAACACCAAAAGGAAAACATTTAAGAAAAATTTAACAATGAAATAAAACAAACAACCTAAAGATGATATGATACTGATTGTGGAAAATATAAATACAAAGCCCATAAATGAGATGATCCTAGGAATTAAACAAAGGCTTAATAAAAAACCATTTATGAATATGCAATACTTACTTTGACCTGAACCAGTGGTACAAATATACATGGTATAATATAACAGGGCAAAAATTTACCATAGATTATATCATATGCAACGAAAAATAAGACCATAGCAAATAATAACAGTTAGAACACTACATACTGCAGACATTAGTAGTCATCATCAATTGCTATTAACAAAAATTAAAATACAATTAGACACTAATAGAAAAAAAAACAGAAAAAACACAGAAAACGAAAAAAAAACTAAATTTGAACTCATAGAATATTAAACTAATATACAACTATGCATAAAAGACTAACTAGTAAAATAAACGGTACACTGGTTCTCTACAATAGAAACAAATATCTTGGAGAGGACCCGAAAAGCCTTGGACACAAAAAGAACAATTATAAGGAAAAATCAAAACACACCATGGTTTTCTATTAAAGTAAAAAAACTGTCTAACAAGAAAATGAGAGCGTTTAGACAATATAACACAAATAGAACTCGAAATACTTATCGAATAGTAAGAAATAAGATAAACTTTAAAATAAATAAGATTAAAGAAAGCTATTGGAAAAATGTTTAAAGAAGCTTCTATGACATGCAAAAACAACTGTGGAAGGTAATAAAGAACAGCAAGGCAGACATAAAAAATAGAATTATAGTAGATGATTTTAAAAAAGAATAGAATGAATTACTCAAATATGGGGGATGAAGCTCTATAAGAGGAATTAACCAAATTACTACAAAAAGTCTTTATAAACAAAAGAATTCCTAATAAATAATAATCAAGGTAAATGGAGAGTATCTAGAACCCATACAAATGGCACTAATAATAAGACAGACAGACACTACTTGGTGTGGCGGCCTTTTCGCCCTTGAACCGCTTTATATCGCGGCGCATACTGGCGGCTGTGATGTCTGCTGCTACGTTTTGCCATCGCACACAAAACGGCATATGGGCTTTTGCTCACCCAACAAGTCTGCATACGCCGTCGGCGGCACCTTTTGATATGAAAGGTGCTGTCGAATGAAAATTGCCCGCAAAGACCTACCGCCAAGCCAGGCGCGAAGCCCGGCAGGATTCGCAATTCGCAGCGCGCCCAATTCGGTCGTGTCTTAACACCCGCAAATAAGCATTCCGTAGCGCGGCCAGTTCGGTCGTGTCTTATCAACCCGCATACTTTTGCAATCCGCAGCGCGGCCAACATACAAGAAGACAGCGCAGCAAGGTGGCCACCGTGGAACCATCGCCGACGAAGCCGAAGCCGATTCAGGTGAGCGATTTGGCAATACTCGTTGGTTGATATCGGTAGCCGCCCCCATCCGCTTTCGCGACGGCCGTTTAAGGGACGATTTGAGCCTTATCGGTTGACGTTCTAATACGGGCCGTACTACGTATCCCACACCGCACCACGAGAGCGGCTATTTACACGCCTGCCTCTCCACTACTGTTTAATATTATAATGGATGAGGTAACTGAAGGGGTGCGAACCCAAGAAGGTTATAAAATGCGAGACACAGACATAAAAATACTGTGTTATACTGACGACGCAAAACTAATTTCAGAGGATGAAGACCAGTTACAAATGATGCTAATAAAAATGATACAAACCTGTAAACAATACAATATGAAAATATCAAAGAGGAAGACCAAACGTGTGACAATCAGTAAGGCGCAAATTATTAGTAAAGCAAGGCATAATCGAGCAAGTTATCACATTAAACTTTCTAGGATTAAATATATTTAGGTAAAAATACCAAAACATCAAGCAATAAAGACACTAAGGCATCAGGGCATTAAATAGCATCATACGGCATAACTTATCAACTCTAAAGTTAACCGCAGAATATATAAAAGTGTGGTGTGGCCAGCACCACAAATAATTGAAACGACAGAAATAAAGACATTAAGGAAGATATATGATAAAATAAAAATAGACTGTATCCGAAACCAAAGTAAGATACAGCCTATAAACTAATACATTAAAACTAGGAAGCAAGAGTGGAACAACACTTCGAGGATGGAGGAAACCCTCTTAGTACGCCAATCTAGAAATAAATTACCAGTAAGAAAAAGATCCACCGGAAAAACCGTTAAGAAGATGAATGTAAATTGGAGTGAACAAGTGTGAGTCTATATAGAAGTTGGAAGAAAAAGAAGCATTTACGGCCTCATTTCCACACTAAACTGTTGCGTTTTGGGTATGCACAGGCTGTGCTGGAATCACACGAGGACTTTCTATATCCTAAGTGTACAATTTTGCTTAATAACGTACCCAATAAGGTGAAAATAAACCACGGCTTTAAAAATAATGATTTTACAAAACCTTTGCCAACTTTTTGATCCTCCAGCACCTAAAAGGCAAACATCCGGTGTTTCAAATGGTCGTCTGGCTTTAGTTTCTGGATTAGCTGAATTTTAAATGTACGTAAATGTGAGTCTTTTGTTAAAATCCGATGCACGGGAAGTTTTGAAATGTTACGTTGTAGTAGCCGACGAGGCACGGAAACTTCTGGACGCTCCGGCACACTATTGTTTACATTGGCAATGTTTTCAGTTAGATGACCGTATTTCGATGTTGATTAAAAAAAGCTCTACACTTTTGTGCGCTGTCCCTGTGATTGTTAAAAATCGAATTTGATGGCGTAATTCAACATTGAAGCATCACTTGTAGTTTTTGTTATCGAATGCAGTACCTTTTGCAGTTGAGTATTTGACAAAATTGGGCAAGCATTCTTGCGTTTATTTTTATTTGAGAATGCTGTGCATCCGGAGCAAGTAATATAATGTGAAAGTGCATATTACGTAATGGCTAACAGCAAAATGCCAAAACGAGCTACGGTTGTGTCACAATTTTCACATTCCAGTAGATTCCAGTGATTCTTCTAAAACAGCCACGATACAAACATTTCAATTTTTACAGTTCACGTTGTAATGTGCGAAGAATTACATCCATCATGTAGAACTTACCATATTAACAGCTATAAATAACTTTCTCACATTCACTAGTTAAATTTTTATTTATTTTACAAATAGCGGCAACATAAAAATGTTTTCCTCGAGTATTCTTTAGCTTTTAAAAAACGTTTTGATTTAAGGTTCAAAAAACAATTTTAGTGTTTATATTAGCAGGCATTTGCTACATTTTTTGGCTATTACAATGTGTGTAGCGTATTTCCGCATTTTAAATATTTCCGAATGCATTCTGGATAATTGAACCTAACTATGAGGCAGTATTTAAGCTTTCAGAAATTTTGCGCACCTTATTGTACGTTTTGCTTAGCTTTCCTCTATATTATCGACTTTATTGTTTAATTATAATGCATGTATATTAGTCGCAATTATGCTTTTAAACGCATTTCTTCATTCTAGAGGTGAAGTGTCGACTAACAAATTAGAGATTTTTGCCTCAAAATCGTAACCGCTTAAAAATATGTTATATTTCCTAGTGGTAAACTGTTGTAACTTCAGTATACAAGGTAGGTCAAAGACCTTGACTTTAAACTGTGTCTTATAGTGTAAGCTAAATAGAAGGTAAACGATCTCTGTTTGGGCGCTTTACTACCGGGTGCCCGTGCGCCTTTACAAAAGATACTTAACTTAGCGCCACCACTGGATTAGAGCGCTGCCCCCTCTCTCGGATGCGCCGCCGCTGGGACTTTGCGAGAATTAGGAGCGCGCGCTCGCGAGAGTATCAGCGCCAGACTTGACTCGAGCCCGTTGAGCCTTCCAAACGCTGCTTTCAAGGAAAAGAGGACTGCGTGACAAGGAAACAGGTCAGTGGGGATTCATGACGATTGTTGTGTATGCGTCCTCTTTTGTTATAAGGGCGGATGTGTGTGTGCCTTGGGGAAGGAGTCACGGAGCGATCGTGACCCTTCCGCGGCGTAGCGCTTAGCGCTCCCGATCCCTAACGGCCATGACCGTCTCGCTGGTCATCCTCCCAGGCGGT
Organism: Sinelater perroti; assembly: GCA_036346155.1. Taxonomy (NCBI): domain Eukaryota; kingdom Metazoa; phylum Arthropoda; class Insecta; order Coleoptera; family Elateridae; genus Sinelater; species Sinelater perroti. The sequence continues at coordinate 7,920,517 of JARFIY010000344.1, forward strand.
GCGGTGACCATGCGGGACAGACGGTGCGGCGCACACACACGTCCAGGGCGGCTGTGTCTGTGCCTTGGGGAAGGAGTCCACGGAGCGATCGTGACCTTTTGCGGCGTAGCGCTTAGCGCTCCCGCTCTGGGGTAATAATAGGCGGTCGGTACGTAGCGCTAGCCATGTTACTACCCTTGTGTACCGTAGACTCTAGACTGTAGCAGACCTATCCTGTTACGACCCCATAGCCTTCGTAGCCTATTACGGGGAACTATAGCAGATATTCAGGTCTTGTCGCATATATAGGCATTTTTCTGCGAGAACTATTAGACTTAATAGGGTTTCCCTAGTTCCCAATCCCGGCTCTGAAGCCGAACTGTGTGTTGCTTAAACTGTTTTCGCATTTTCCTTTTATCCTCTCATATATAATGTGAAGAAAAATTTTTCTTAAGTGGCTTATTAAATATAATTCTATAATCTTGGCAGTGTTTTGCATTTGGCTTTTTGGTATTGCTATAAAAATTGACTGTATCCATTCCTTGGGGAGTTTTTCGAATCTCATAAAATATTTGTAACACACAATGTTAACTTGAATTTAACGCTAGAGAAGCTTTTACAATAATTTGTAATGAATCATATAAAAATAAAATAATGTAAAAAAATACAAACAATTTAAAGGCAATGATAGGGATGGCTAATGGCTTTAAATAAATTATGGAACAACTACTCTCTATCAAAATATGTTGAGAGAATACAAAAAATTACAAAAGGCTTGTTGGTGTGGCGGCCTTTTCGCCCTTGAACCGCTTTATATCGCGGCGGCATGCGGGCCTTTGATATCTGCTACGTTTTGCCATCGCACACAAAACGGCATATGGGCTTTTGCTCAGCCGACAAGTCTGCATACGCCGTCGGCGGCACCTTTTGATATGAAAGGTGCTGTCGAATGAAAATTGCCCCCAAAGACCTACCGCCAAGCCAGGCAGGATTCGCAATTCGCAGCGCGGCCAATTCGGTCGTGTCTTATCATCCCGCAAATACCAGATCCGTAGCGCGGCAAGGTGGCCACCGAGGAACCATCGCCTACGAAGCAGAAGCCGATTCAGGTGAGCGATTTGGCAATACTCGTTGGTTGATATCGGTAGCTTTCGCGACGGCCGTTTAAGGGACGATTTGGGCCTTATCGGTTGACGTTCCAAACGGGCCGTACTACGTTTCCACACCGCACCCCGAGAGCGGCTATTTACACGCCTGCCTCTCCACTTGTATTTTTGTATACAAAAATTATCCCAAAATGTATTCTCCAAGCTAATTTAATATATTTTGCATATTTTTATGTAAATTTGAAATTGACAACGGAATGTTGCTTTCCGAGTCAGTGTCGCGCGACGTTCATATTGAAAATCGATTTATGGCATATTTGTCTTAGACATCAAATCACATAGAGGAGTTACTTGCTTATCTTTTTCACTTTGACGTTACTTCATTTCCTAAGCTTTGCCTTCAAAATTAAAAACGCATTTCTGGCGCTCCAGATTCGTGCTTCGGATGTTCGCGGGCATCTTCGGCAAGATTATTAAATACCCAAAAACTCAGCGCCTGGAAGCAACCGCGCACCTCGCCTCGGACGAGCAGGGCGTTGCGGCAGAGTCGCTGGGAGGCGCGCCGTTTTTTACGGTAATGAATTAAGGCGACTCCTTTCAGGCGTTCCTGGGAGGCTGAAAAATTCTCTGGTCCCAGGCGCCGCCGCAATTACATTTCTCTATTACCTTTCCCGGAGCGGGCTGCTGATGAGAAATGCAATTTCGTTTCAATTTCAGCCGAACTTCCACTATAATTTTCGCGAAGTGTACGTTACTCGGTCGCCGTGTTAATAAAATATGACTGGCCAGCTCGAGAATGCTCCCCGCGCTGCTATTACTTTCCTGCGCTTTATTGCAGCTTTAAATTGCGATACTTCCGGGGTACATTCTTCGAATCCTGGTTCGCAGTCCGCCTGCAGCTAAATTAAATTTACTTTTAAAGCAATTTAGATGAATCGTTTATTCGTTAGCTTATTTATTATCTCATTTACTTTGCTTTTGTAAGGTTTCTACATTCTTTCGAGTAAATGAAACGGATTTTAGTACACAAAGGATATTTATTTTGATTATGTAACTACATTAACAAGTAAGAAACAAGGTACAAAACGTGTCAAGGTAAGGATACTTCTAATGATTAATAGATTATAATATTTTAAAATTTGCTACTGCAGACTTGAAAAACGCAAAGCTACCATAGCTTTCCCTAATCTATCTCATATGTACTATGTCTTACACTTTCCTAACTTCCAACTTTATACATTGTACACTCTAAGTAAGAATTTATAAAATAGCCCTTGAAATGGTAAAACTACTTTTATAAATATACCAAAGTGGTTTAAATATTAAGTAAACATTTTGAAAACAAATTTAATAATTATTTATGTGGACAATTACTTTACAGCTTATTTTTACTGAAAATTGTTCAGCGATGGCTTTTTAAAGAGCGGTAGTGTGACTACAAACTGCTAATTTTTCTAAAATTGCTCTTCTGTTAAACCCCCTTCATTTGCCCAAACACGTGGTAGTCACAAGTTTAACAGTTTAATGCTTACTCTTTCTCTCTCTCGGTTTTTAGCACCCAATAAGGGTCTTCACCGACTCAACGATTTTCCTCCAGTCTGTTCTATTTTTGGCAGTTTTGGATGTTTTAAAACACATTGTCAATCCACCTACTGCGCGGCCTTCCTTTGGGTCGTGTTGTTGGCGTGCTATTAAATATCCTCTGTACTGGGGTGTTGGGTGCCATTCGCGCCACATGCCCTATCCATTGTATTCGCATACGTTTAATGACATTAACTATGTTGGGTTCGTTATATAGGATCCTAATTTCTTCATTGTGTCGTCGCCGCCATTTTCCCCCTTCGTTAACTGATCAAAAAATTCTTCTCAATATTTTCCTCTCGAATATCCTTAACCGCTGCTCCTCTTTTTTAACTAACGTCCACGACTCGCATCCATATATTAGTATTGGTCTTATTATTGCCTTGTATAGTCGTACTTTTGTTTTCTTGGATATTAATTTTGTCTTGAAAATATCATTCATTGCGAAATAGGCCCTGTTAGTTGTCAAGATTCGGGTTTTTATCTCGTCAGTTACAGCATTTGTTCCATTGATAACTTTCAGGTATTTAAATTTAGTGACTCTGTCTATTCCTGTGGTTGTAGTTACTTGTTCTGGCTGTTCAATTTGTCTTGATATTCGTAAGTACTTTGTTTTTTTTGTATTTATTGTGAGTCCAATCTCTTCCGAGTTGTCTTTTAGAGTTCTATACGTTTTGGTTACGTCCCTTTCGTTAGTGCTAATTATGGCTATATCATCAGCATAAGCCAATATCTGATTCTGATTTCTAAATAGATGATCATTCCATGTAGGTTTTTTGTACGGCGATATCTAGCACCATGTTAAATATTATGGGGGACAGTGCGTCTCCTTGTCTCAATCCGACATTGCTACTGATGGCTTGTGTTTTCTGTTCTTCTACCTTGATTTTATATTGTGCATCCTTAATAGTCATTATTATTAGTCTCTAGGGCTTGTTTTACTGCTCTATGTCTCACCCTGTCATACGCTCGTTTGTAATCTACAAAGATGCTATGTATGTCGATTCCGAACTCTCTTGCGTTTTCCATTATTTGTCTCAGTATGAAGATTTGGTTTGTTGTTGACTTCGCCTTTCTGAAGCCGGCTTGATAATTTCCCAGTTTGCTCTCCACATGTGGCTTCAGTCTATCCAGTAGTATGTGTGACAGGATTTTGTATGTTGTGTTGAGGAGGCAGATTCCTCTGTAGTTTGAGTATACAGTCTTGTCCCCTTTCTTATGTATGGGACATATGATCCCTATATTTCATGCACCCGGCACCTTCTCGTCTTCCATATTATTCGGATTAGCTCATGTATCTTTCTCCATAACTCCCGACCTCCGGATTACAGTAGTTCTGTTGGTATGTTGTCTTCCCCTGGTGTTTTATGCATCTTCATTTTGCGGATAGTGTTCCTGATTTTGTCGTATGTGGGTTCCGGCTCTTGTATTTCTTCATTTTCGTCTCTATTTACTTCTATGTTTTCGCTTTCTTGTTTATTTTCTTCTTCTTCTCCATTGTGTGTGTTCAGTAATTTAGCGAAGTATTCCCTCCATCTTTCGGCAATATCGTCCTTGTTAATCATTATAGTTCCTTCCTTATTTTTACACATGTTTGTACTGGGTTGGAAACCTCTTCTAAAGTACCTTATTTCTTCGTGTGCTTTCCTTATTTCGTTTTCTCCCATCCTTTCCTCTATTTGCGATAGTTTTCGGTTTATTAGTTCTCGCTTTTTCCTTTTTAGGATTGTTCTGGCTAGTTTCCTGGTTTCTTCGAAGTTTTTGTTGTCTTGTATTTTGTTGAAGCATTCGCATGCGCGCTTTCTTCCTATCTTCTATAGCTTTTCTGCACTAATCGTCAAACCATTCGTGTGTTTGTAATTGTTTTGTACCCACGATTTCTTCAGCCGTTTTGTTAGTCGCTTCCTTTATAACATCCCATAGTTTGTCGCTGTTTTCTTCTTCTGTTTTCGTTTCGCTTACCAGTTCTTCTTCTATTCTCTCCGTTAGTGTTTTTTGGTATCTTTCTTCGGTTTCTGGGTCCCTCAGCCTATCTAAATTGTATCTCTTTATTTTGATGGTTGTGTTTTGACGTTTGATATTTGATATCTTTTGTCGTAGTCTTGCTTGCACTAGGAAATGGTCGCTGTCACAATCGGCGCCTCTCATAGTTCTCACGTCAATTATATTAGTGCGGTTTGTAAGGTTGATTAGTACGTGATCGATTGGTTCACCATTACTCCATCGTTTGATTTCCAGGTTCCCTTATGTACAGTCTTATGCGGGAAGGTGGTACTGCTTATTATTAAACCCCTGCTTGCCGCTAGTTCAATCAGTTTTAATCCATTATCGTTACTTTCTCGGTGTAGGCTGTGGTTCCCAATTGTTGGTTTATATGTTTCTTCTCTTCCTATTTGTGCATTGAAGTCGCCCAGAACTATGAGGATGTCTTTGTTTGGGGTGCTATCGATGCTTTCTTCCAGGGCTTCGTAGAATTCCTGTTTTTCTTCTTCTTTTGCCGCTTCTGTTGGCGCGTATGCGTTTATTATAGTTATATTATACAGTTTCTCTTTAATTCTAATTGCGCATAATCTGATATTGCCTTAAATTCATGAAGTTGCTGTTTGATTCTATTACTAATCACAAAGCCTGTTCCACTTTCATGGCGTCCATCTTCTTTTCCGCTGTACAGTAACGTGTATTTCCCATGTATAATATCTCCAGTATTGGGGCATCTTGTTTCTTGAACTGCCGTGATGGTTACACAAAGGAGATTTGGGGAAAACTGTAAATTAAAATTCTCTGCCATTTTAACTAATATACAGTTTTAGTCTTTGCTAAGAGCACGAAATAGTAGGTGTCGTTAATTTGTGGTGTTCTTGAAGAAAATAAATGACGTTTTTGAAATTATAAAGGACGACTATTAATAATCACATTTTTAGTTTGTACTGGACAATCTTCAGTCTTTAAACACGATTTAGTTTGCAAGCGCGTTAAAGCATAAAGTTTTCAAAATATCGGATTTACTAATCCTCTGATAAGGTCTTCTGCTATGATCAGACTTCTACTGCCTTACTTTTTGTTGATTAGCTATTATTCACTATTTAGGTGTGTGGTTGTAGAAAAGACTTTGTATAAATTTCAAGCCTCTCGTAATAATTTACTTTTCCTTGAACTACATCCGTGATAAATGGTACGTCTAAGTCTTGGTGCAACATTTGATCACTCACATTAACCATGGGTCTAAATAATTTCGATTGTAGTTGTTAAATTATAGCAATGTTGCATATAGCGTCACATTTCTATAGCTCGATGCTATAGGTCTGTATCGGCTTAACGGCAACTTTATATATTAAATATTATTCTATAGGTTGTAGTTCTAAGCAAGCAGTATAGATCTCTATTTGTTTCGTTTTTTATATATGTCCTTTATAATTAAAGTAGATGGATTTCAAGATATTTTACATTGACGATATAGAAAGCTGTATGTTATGGGTAACTGATGGGCATTTTTGTTTCCGTAAAGTAAATGTTATGTGCAGAAATTTTGCCTTATTTATTTTAATTTTCTATTTGCCTAGCCAATCTGAAAGTAAATAAAAGAGCATTTGTGTAGGCTTGTGGATGTCGCTATAGAATCTTCCTTTGTTCCAATAATATCTATATTATTTGTAAACGTCCCTGTGCTTGTACTGATGTATATATTATTTATAAAGAGGGTCCAATAATACTACTTTAATTAAGTAAAAGATAGAAATTTCTGCATTTAACCTGTTTCTAAATTTTTGATTCGCGGTAAGATATTAATAATTCATAGTGCGGTTTCGTTAGTGTTTGTTTAACTTTGTATAGAAGACCTGTTTGCCCAACCGTCATAGATATTTTACATCAGATAGCGCTGTTTTACAATACTTTTTATCATAAAGAGTTTCTTAAATAGCATTTTCTATCTGATGCTGTACTATAGATTGTTCTGGTCGAAACGCAAATTAATAATCTGAGATTAAAGATATGATACAATAGAGTAATTGTCATTCTGATTGTTTTTATATGGTTAATAGTAATCTTATCGATTAAGTTCTTTCTAAGTTTCAGTATTAAATTTTCTTTCTAAAGATTTTACTTCTTTAGCCACTATTTAAGTTTGATTACTATACTATATATAATCATTAGCATACTTAGTTATTTTTTTGGATTTTGGTCTACTTTTGTGGCTCTTTAGTTGTCTATAATTAATATTTCTTTGTATCTTATTTAGGAGTAAGTATTGTACACTATACTCACATGCGTTCCAGGTGTTACCATTCAAGAATTCTAAATGTCTGTGTCTTTTATCTTGTTGTTAGAAGTAAACACAGTTGCTGTGTAACAAAAAACGGTTTTTTTTTGTTGGTTTTAGCCTATAGTCCGATATGTGGAGATTAAACGTGTGTTGGTGCAATTGCTGTTATTTGTTTTTTAAAGATTTTAGTGGTCTATAAATACTATTGCATACCCCCTAAGATTTTAAATGCAATTCAAGAAGTTTTTGCCTCAAAAAGTTCTTAGTTTTAGCTACCATCATATAAAAAATAATGGAATGAATTCCGGTCACTTAGAATTATGTGAAAATTAAAAAAAAACTTATACTGAGTCTGTAATAATTATAATTACAGCATTCATACTAAAATATCAAAAATCGAGTTCTATGCAACAATTACAGATAAATAAAAGCCAAAAAAGCACTATCGTAGTACTAATAATACTGCTAAGGCATTTTTACAAAACTTAACTAGCTTCAACATTTTATTATTATTATTATTATTATTTGGGCTCAAAGTGGTAGGATATGATATATATGGCTAGTTTCTAGATATTGTCGACTTAACCTCCCCTTTGGTAACCCCTGGAAATTCAAGGAATCTTGTGGAAGATTTAGTAACTAACTTCAGTAGAAAAGAAGGTCGGAAACAAACGATAGCGGAATTCTTAGAAAGGGTAATCTCCTTTTCTTCTTCTTCTTCTTTCTCATTTCCCATTTATGCCTCTCGGCATTGGGTTCCTTATCCATTCCCTATAATGTTTCCTCTCTATTGCCATTCTTTTTACCTCCTCCATATTTTTTTTCTTTTCCTAGCCGATAGTCTTATATTGTCTTCCCATTGTATTCGGGGTCTGCCTTTAGTTCTTCTTCCCTCCATTCTTGTCTCCATTATCAGTTTCGGGCATCTTTCGATGTCCATGCGGTGCATGTGTCCGTACCACTGTAATTGTTTGTTCTCAATTTCGTGGACAATTGGGTATTGGTTCAGTTCCTCCCTTATGCTGTTGTTTCTTATCCTGTCTCTTCTAGTCTTTCACAGAACTCTTCTGAGGTATTTCATCTCTGATGCAGTTACTTTTGACCTATGTTTATCGGTTATTTCCCATGTTTCTGCTCCGTATATCAGAGTCGGGGTGAATATTGTTTTAAATAGGTGCATTTTTGCCTTGGTGCTTATGTCTTCCTTTCCTATGATGGTGTTATTTATCTCCTTTTCAGGACAAAAATACACTTAGACTACAACTTTCGCTAATAAAACCGACAACAATTTGGAATTATAGAAATACGTTTTGCTGATTACAAAATCGGAAATTACAAGTAAGAATAATAGATACACAACAAAGAATAGTTTCGGATAGGACGAAACTTACGTATGACCACCGTAAACGAATTAAGGGCAAGAAATATAGAATAAAAGGACTATCTACACAGAATTACAAGAAGAACTAACAAGAAGAAAAATAGATATAGCCCTAATAACAGAGAAAACAGAAACTAAAAGACACTCAAAACCTAAAAAAATGCACTCTAATATACATCGGATTAAGACAAGACACGAAGCCGCAGCTGATGTGGCAGTTATGATAAATAAAAAAATGGAAAGAAAAATAAAATTACACGAATTAATGAACGAAATAATCACAAGCTTAAGATGCGATACAGAACAAGGAAACCTGACCGTTGTATGTGCCTATACCCCAGAAGGAAAAAAAAGAAAAGAAAGCGCACTGTTTTATGAAAAGTTGCAGCATAGTAATCGAATAAACGATTACATAATAATTGAAATAGATCTTAACGCTCACACCAGTAGAAAGAATTTTGAAAATATGATTGGAACAAATGGCGAAAACCACCTTAACCAAAATGGAAAAATGCTTAAAGATTTTTTGTGGAAAACCAATACTGGAACCAGTAAAAAGCTCATACAGACTGGCACAAGAAATTCTATAAAGAAAATAATAGAAGTACAATAAACTCACGAGACTTTAGTGCTACCTAAAACAGAATTCAAACGACTTTCAAAAAAACGGGAATTTGCTTTGTAAGAGATATCCTTGACAGTTGTCACCACATTTCATTATTTTAAAACTAAGTCGGCTTTATTAGAATTTTGTTAAAAACCTTGTTTCAATAACTGCGACGGCAAATTATTACTAAATAATAATAATTAGTGTTCAGAATATTTACCAGCATTGTCATCACTTGTATTATGAACCTTTTAGTGTTATATTACACTTATGTAGAACAACTTTCTGTTTTATATAGTTAATTTCACTGTTATAATAGATTTTGGTACAATTTTTTAGTATTTTTGTACGTTCCTATATAGAAAGTTTTACTATTTTATAAATTTTTTATATCAAAATTGTAAGTGATGGCTTTTATAAAAGATACGGTCACACATGTTATGGGCTTCTTTTAGTTTCTATCAAATACTTGGAATAGATTTACAATTGCAAAGAATGACAATACAATTACACTTACACTTAGAAGCTCCCTGCAGCAGTACAGCTTAGAAGACTGTACAGCTAAACTAAAAAAATAAACTATGGAGGTTAACTAACTGCAAGAGACTAACATAGTAGGTTAACTGCAGGAGACTAACGATGACTAAAAAGTTCTAAAGACTTTTATACATTTTGATAATTTCTGGAAGGTTGTGTCTGACAAGGCGTCTTATCTAATTACTAACTAATCCAGTGGAAGTTACAGTCAGTTAGGTTAAAGTTTGTGCGGATTAATTGTGGACAAAAATTAGTTAAAATTTTTTCAAAAGATGGGTGCATTGTACTCCGTCAAAAATGTGGCCAGTCACCAACGGCATACATAATTGACTGGCGTCTTCGAGGCATACTTTCGACCAAATTAATGGCGTATTCATGCTGCAAGAATTCTCGTATTAGCTGCTTAAAAGTAAACACTTTTCTTCCACAAAGCTTGTGCTTGAAGTATGCCTACACATTCTCAATATTTGCATTGGGTGACTGCGACGGCCAATCAAGATATCCAACTACTTTTTGCACTTTATGCAAAGCTTGCTGCGGTGTTTGCGGTCGTTGTTCCTCTGCAGAATCCAATTTTTTTTTTTTTTTTGATGAACTAGCGTTTGGTAGTCGGCAACAAATATTTCTTATAAGTCTTGAGCATCTTTGGAGCTTTTAGGTTAGACGTAAACAAATGCAACGTTGAGAAGCAGCTCCAAAGATACACCTTTACTGGGTGTTTAACACTCCGCTGTACCTATCTGTTAGTTGACCAAGCTTGTGGAACAATAATATATCCTCAAACAGAAGCTTCGTCTGTGAAAATTCCATTGCTCTAATTTCGATCGACGTTCTTTGCCCAAGCGAGTCCCTTCGTCACATAATTTTTACCTAACAAAGGTTTCTTCACTGAACTACGGCATTTTGTAACATGCGTACGGAGATGGGTTTGCATAGCTACGTACGATATACCCAACACTTTTCTGTTTTAATGTTGCTGTCTCTTGACGCACGGTTAAGCCTGGGTTTCGCAAAAACAAGTTTATGATTTGTTTTTCAATTTTTGCCTCATGATCCTAGTTTCGGCAAGTCATTGAGTATTTTTTCATCCTTATAATGCCGCACCCAGTTGCTAACAAGTATTTTCGACTTCTTCATGTGTTTAGCAGCCGTTGCAGGAGAAATTTTCATACCTTTCGGATGGATACACAGGAACATAGCCTCGTAGCGCAACGCTTACGCTGCTCTCGTAGTGCTTTATAGGTTTCTTTAGCAACAGTTCAATGTTCACTAAATCTTTTGTGACAAAGCATCGAGGACAAAGGTTCTCTCTGACAACTCACAAAAGAATTAGGGTGATACCTTTTACCAACTGCTAATTATGGCGAACACGCTCTTACTTAACTGACAACGCCAAACAGTTTGTGTCTAGTAAGAATAGTATCGTAATTAGTGCATACTTTGTATATTGCTTTGTTATAAAAAAAATTAGTATATCAAATATGTCTGGGTTTGATATATTAATTCTAGAGATACGAAAAGTACTCTTTCAAAGATATAATTACAGAGTTTTGCACTCTATAGCTACTAATACTTTAATGGCCCTTTAGGCCTCAACATAACGTTGCGTAATATGTAATCTATTGTAGAGCAACACAATTAGTCAGTCGATTCCACAATAATTAATGTCGAATCGAGCGGGTGAGTGAATGAATTGCAGATCAATTCCTCCTCGTGCGGGCTGCAGCGGATTATAAAGCATTTTCGGATGAAGATATATGGATTCAGATTGACGCGTCGGGGCGCCGACTCGGCGCGTGATTTATGCCCCGCCGCGCAAAAACACCTTGCGCGTCGCTCAATCTCGCGCTGATTGTTATTTTATTGAACTTAAAGTGGGGCCATAGAATCCCGATCGCCCAGAAAAAGCCGGCGCTGCTAATTAGCAGCCTGCCTTTATCAATCTTAGTCACTCGACACCGGCGCGCGAATTCATCAATGTTGGTGCAAGTCTTCCGCCCCGTCGTTTGTTTAGGGTGCTTCCACTTTAACGGAAGCGAAAACTTTATATATTTTTCCAGGGAAATTGCCGTGAGTGGAGGATCAACAATTATTTTATAAAACTTAACTCAGTGTTAAGATCCAAGCTATTGTTTACTGTAAACGTGTCAACCCCTATCAAACGTCGAATAATCTGTTTGTGGATACTACTACGCTGAAAGGCACAAAAACGCCTGCTGGTTCAGGATAAGCCCAAATTGCCGATCGGCGCCTGCTATTCTGGTCTGAATTGAACAGCAACGAGTAAATACACTTTAATAGGGGTAAAGCTTTGTTAACAACTTAGCCACCCCTAACCTTTACATTAGCAGTAAAAGGGAAGGCAAACAGTATTACAATTGTATTTAAAGCTCTCACCACGATATTATAAAAAGTTTATTGTTTTTTTTAAATTAAGTGAAATTGTATTTATGCATTCTTTTAATTATTATAATTCTGGCGATAAGAACTAACTATCTACCTTTTACCTACAACTCTTCCGACTTTAAAATATCTATTTTATAATTAACATAATGGTAATGTAATGGTATGGCTCTGACGCCCCGCGTGGGAGCATTACCTGCGAACTAAGAGGTTAAGGCTTTAATATGTTTGACTTTACTGCTCGGTCGTTGCGTACCATTCTCTGATACGGGGTGATTATTACCCCTTGCTCGAGAGAGCGCAGATACTCAATTATTTTCAGCGACTGAGTAGGACACCTTCCAGGAATCATAGAGCTTCGGGAATGGAACTCGAGTCCGTCCGCACCGCAGTCCGCGCCTCAACCGCTTAGACCGCTCTGGTATTCTTATAATTAACATACTAAACCATTTTTTTATCTTATAATAAGTTTTGATGTATCAAAGTCATTTATGAGTAAAATACCTAAAATACATTTTGTCTGTTTCCAATAAAATAGTCGCGTCTTGGTTGTCTATAACATCTGGAAAGTTAAACCGATGTATATTTAGAACATATCCGTCCCTTTCAAAATTTTAAAATTCTTTTAAAAAATCTTGACATAAGTTGCAAAATTCTAAACTGACCAGCTCATTTTTATTATTTCTCGTTTTTTCTTATTACAATGGAAAAAGTTTGTTCACTCTAAAAGATTATCTCGGCATTATTTTCTTTTTGATCAAAGTGCTAAGTTTTTTTTTTTATTTGACAATGTGCTCATTTACAATCTACACCTGTATAGAGTATTAAGTAAATATGTTATAGGGTTAGTAGCTTGCAAGAGAAACATTCAGTAATGTCTCTTTCCTGTTTTTATTTAATTATGGTAATAAGTCTGGAGGCCATGTTATGTGCAGTTTTCGTATGGGTGGCCCATTGGTGTAGAGCTGGTCTATTAGCTCGTTTGTGTGGTGAGCTATCTGCATGTTGTAGGAGGCACTCATTCTCGAAATTTCACTTGTGACAAATGAGATCTTCAGGTCGATATGAAGTTTGGTTGCGCACATACCATAGAGTGTTAGCAAGTGCTTTGGATTGGAATCTTTGTATACTACCGGTCGATGACGGTTTCGCACATCCCCAGAGTTGGAGGCCATATGTCCATATGGGTTTCAGTATAATTTTATAGATCAGTATTTTGTTATTTAGTGAGAGTTTTGATTTTCTGCCAATGAGCCATTGCATTTGTCGGAATTTTGTATCAAGTTGTTTCCTTTGGGCTTGGATATGTTTCTTCTATTTGAGCCTTTGGTCAAGATGAAGGCCGAGGTGTTTTGTTTCTGTCGCTACAGGAATTCGCTCATTGTTCATCGTTACATGTGGACACACTACCCCTCTCATGGTAAACGTAACTTGCACTGATTTAGCTGAGTTAATTTTTGTTCGCCATCTAGTGTACCATTCTTGAAGTACGTTAAGGTGGCTCTCTAGGTTCGCGGGGGCGTTTATGGGATTCTCGTCGGTAGCAATGATTGCCACGTCATCAGCAAAGGAATCTATTTGTGTGTCGGCAGTTTCAGGTATGTCTTCGGTGTAAATGAGGAAAAGCAGTGGTCCTAATACGCTACCCTGGGGAACTCCAGAGTTAATAGGGTAGAAGTTCGAGTGTTGATCTAAATGTAGAACAGAGTGTCTGTTAGCTAGATATGATTTAAGGAGGAGAAAGTAGCTGTGGGATAAGGATTTTTTTAATTTAAAAAGTAAGCCTCTGTGCCAAACTTTATCGAAGGCTTGTGAGATATCAAGGAAAACCGCGTTGCAGAATTTCTTGTCTTCAAAACTTTGGGATATCGTGTTAACGATTCTGTGGGCTTGTTGGTTTTGGAGTGGCCATAAGATTGGCATCTAGTGCATTGGATTATGCCGTGATCCTTTTTCGGAGCCTCAACAGTTATTTTGGTGTTGCAGAGAAATTCTTGTTTGAAGATTTCTTTATTATTTTGCTGAGGTTCGAGATCGATGAAAAATAACGAAAGGGGGTCTTTGGTTACTGTGTTTAATTTTCATGACGTTGCGAACTTTGTGTCCATCTTTTTCCAATTCTGATTTTAGGTCTTCTGTCGGTATGGAGTGATGAAGATCTCGTATAACAATTCTATATGCCCGTTCCTCTTTAATTTGATATGTATGATGGAAGATGTTTTCGTCTTTTAGGTGTCGAATTAGTTTTCTGTATGTATCTACCGTGTGTGCAATAATTTTGACAGTATCGTTGGGGAGGGTTTTAGTGTAATACGTTTCTACTTCTGTCACTAGGGAAAGGCTTTTTATCATTTCTTTGAAATTTTTAAATCCATATATAAATATTGGAGGTGGTCTTGGTGTCTTTTGAAGAACGTTATTTTCATTTACTTTAATTGATTCGCTTTCGTTCGCGGGTGTAAGCGGGCTTTAGCGGTTTTGTATTTTGGTTGGTGGAGTTGTAGGTTTATGAGGTTCGTTGTTTGTTTTGTCTCTCTTGCGTTTTGGGACCGTTTGCCACGGATTTCTCTTGTTTATATCTTCGTCATTCAATTCTTGCTCCTGGGCCCTCGATTCAGCGCTCATACTGCCGTTATCGGGTATAGTTCGGTGGTTCAATTTTGCGGGTTTTAAGATATTACGGGGGGTGGTTTGGTCATTAGGATTCTGATATGCTTGTTGCGTTGGTAGAGAAAATTGTTGTGTTTGAAGCGATCGTTGCGGTTGAAAAGGTATTTGGAATTGTGACGAATTTGGTACAATAAGTCCTGGTTGCTGCCAACATAGTTGATTTTGAGAATTAGGAATTGTATATCCTTGTGATGAGTATTGTTGGGGTTAGTTTTGGGAGTTAGGTATTCCGAACCCTAAAGGCGGGTACCGTTGTGAGTTGGGGAACATGTTCCCTAAGGTAAATTTAGGACCAGCTGCTTACCTGATATTGAATTATACATTCGCTTAGTATAATATTATTATGTTTATTTTATTTATTTTGATATCGCACTAGGTTATTGCACTTATCGCAATGTGTCGCGCAGTGCTTGAAACTTTCAAAGATAACGATAACTGAGGACGGCTAACGTCTTTACTATTCTAAAGTCAAACCGGAACTCTGTAGAAGTAGCTACAGATGCTCTCGATGGCTGAAGGCCCAAGATTACTGGCCGTAGAGGCCCTTTTTGCCGGCCGGAGAGACCCGGCCCGCTGGTACCGATGGCGCCGCTAAAGCCCGGCCCGCTGGTGCCGCTGAAGCCCTGATAAAGTTCTAAGTTGCCGCTTGATCTTCATTGCGTAAGGACGTCGCATTTTCGTTTAGATTAAAAGTGCGCAACATATACGGCAAGTGTGGCCGTAAGGCCAAGTGATTTTAATTGTCAAGTAAGTGATCAAAAACAATAATAAAAACTTCGAATATTAATACAGGAGCCCTTATCAAACAAAATGAGCCATTCTTACGCTTTTAATCCGCTTCATGCTAATCAGTACCGCCAAACGCAGCAATCAGCGACCACCCAGTTCCCATTTATCAACAAAAAATCGGTAGTTGGGGGAAAACTGGACAGGAAAAGGCACCCATCTTCGCGGAGCATTTATCAACAGTACTTAGCCCACCTGAGGCAAACGACAACAATAACGATCAAAAAATTGAGAACTTCTTGGACAGTCTTTGTTTAATGACATTGCCTATTAAACCTTTTTCCCGGCAGAATTGAAACAGAAACTATCTAGAGGAAAAAACTATAAAGCTCCTGGGTTTGACTTAATCTTGCCTCTAATACTTAAACAACTTCACAGAAAAGCAATAGTGTTACTGACCACCATCTATAATGGTATGATAAACTTAGCTTACTACCCAGTAACTTGGAAGTTTGCGCTAATAATTGTAATCTACAAACCCGGTCAACCACCACAAGATACTAAATCATACCGACCCGTTAGCTTACTTCCAACTAAGCTCAAAATATTTGAAAGTCTCTTATTGAAAAGGCTTACACAGGCAGTTGATCTGAATGAAATAGTACCATCACGCCAATTCGGTTTTAGAGAGTATAACTACAATCCAACAAACGCACAAAATAGTGAATAAAATATTTAAAGGTCTTGAGGAGAAGAAATTATGCATTGCTGCCTTCCTAAACATAAAGCAAGCTTTAGGCATGTGACATATCGGACAATAGTCCGATATGTCACATGCGGCCTAGAGTAAACTTTAATTTGTATAGTAACACAAATTAAAGTTTACTCTACTCCCACCCTATTATCTGTTATACAAATCCAATCAATCCGATCGCTACTTCCAAACAAAATTCAATCTAGAAACATCCACAAATCATCCCATCAAGTCAGGAGTGCCACAAGGTAGTGTGCTGGGACTCTTCCTTTACCTACTTTTTACTACCGACATTCCAACTACAGCCGGCACAAAAATCGCTACTTTTGTGGACGATACTGCCTTAATCGCTACAAATGAAAATCCACCAGTGGCGTCAGCTAACCTTCAGCACCACCTTAACCTCCTCGAGGATTGGCTCCGCAGATGGCGAGCAACAGTGAACCAACTGAAATCATCACATGTTACATTTACAAATAGACATGTTGAATCCCCTGAAGTAACAATAAGAGAATGTATCTAAGATTAACATTGGATCGCAGACTAACATGGAAAGCACATATCATGAACAAGAGAACACAAATCAACCTCAATCTACGACAGATATATTGGTTAATCGGCCGGAAGTTCAAACTAACAACTGACAACAAAATTCTCCTGTAAAAATATATAATCCGACCTATTTGGTCATACGGAGTTCAACTTTGGGGTCGTGCTAAATCTTTAAATACCCTAAATCATCCAAACGCTAAAATCCAAAATACTAAGAATTATATTCGATGTCCCTTGGTGTGTCAGTTACAAAACCTTACATAACGACTCAGGCATACCCCTTGTAGAAGAGGTAATCCACAACCTAACCAGTAGCTACCTAGACATCTAATAGATGGCCTACAGGTATGGATCCATAGCAGTACATATATTATATGTAAAACAAATTACATAAGTAGTAATTAATTCGGAGTGTAATCACTAGATTACTTCTCCCTTCATTGTAACTTGCTAAGCTAATTTACTTATTGCTATGTAACTCAGATTGTAAACCTTCGTTAGAATAAAAAAAGTCAAAGTTCTTAGACATTTGACGTTTTTTCTTTTTTAAATACCTCAAAAGCTTTCTTTTCTTCTCTTTAGCTTTCTTTAAGCCTTCTAGGGATGTAGGCCTCACTTTGCTCCTTTCATATTGTTCTATTCTGGGCGTTTTTTTCCATGCGAGACCGGCGTGACGTTTCATATTATCTAACGATCGCATTTGTAATCTTTCCCTTCTCCAATTTAAGACTCGTGCATTCCACCTGGTATCTGTTTGGCAGGCGTTGTGTCTTGCGAATTTCCGCTCGAGTCTGGCTACTCTCTCTCTTATATTTATAATTTTTCTCTTCTATCTTATCCATGTGTTCTTCTACTTGTTCTACAGCGTTTTCCTTCATTTCTATACTCAGTCTTGGGATTTTATTATAATTTTTGTTTTTGAGGTATTTATCCGTATCCCGGCATTTTTAGAATTTAGTTCTTGTATTATTAATTTAGTCTAGTTGTTTTCGGCTTTTTTCAAATTCATCTCTATCTGTCTATTTCATTTTATTTAAAAATTTACAATTTACTTTTATACCTTTTTTCTTCTAATCTTTAAGAGCTAGTACAAATATCTTAGGGGATATTGGATTGCCTTTACGAACTTCTCTTTGAATTAAGATTGCGTCAGCTTTTTCTGAAAGGTTCACTATTATTGTTGTATTTTTGTAGATGTTCTTGATGATGGTCTGTAGTCCATCCTGCTATTTCAAAGACTCTGTCGTATTGCCCACGTTTCACTATTATCAAAGGCTTTCTTATAGTCCGCCAGTGTTATGTCTAAAAGAAGAGGGTATTCATTTACTTTTAATTTAGTAGTTTAAGGATCTGCTGTACTAAACCAAATTTCTACTTTATTATTTAATATTTTCGTTAATATCGATATAAAATTTTGAACACTTGAGATAGTAATGTTAGGGGTCTATAATTTGTTAAATTTACTTTATGGCCTTTTTGTACAATGATATTGTTATGGATTATTTCCGCTCTGACACTACTTTTCCAGTTTTAAAACATTTATTAAACAACGTCTTCAACGCTGTTGTTGTTTCGTTCCATTTTTCACTCACTAATTTTTTCGTTAGGTTGTCTTTTCCCGTGCCTTTCTAGTTTTTCATTTCCTTCAATGCACTTATTACTTCTTCTATTTCCGGAATGTCTTTGGGGTTTAAGTTCATTATTTGATTTTTTAGCTTTTCGTTTGTCTGTGGGCGATTTTATCTTTAAAACCTACACAATTTCTCATATAATTTCCACAAAACCCACAAAAGCTACCACGCCAATTATATTAAAACAAATTTTAAATTTGATATATAGGAATGTTTAGGATTTTAGGCTTAAAATGGATGTTTCTGTCGTATTATTAATGCCGTTAATTATTAGAAAGTCTATAAAACAGCTTACTCCATATTCTCTTTCATACAAACGTATATAATAATTTAGTTGCCTCAGCTAACAAAAACATACTAAAAAAGCCCCAATTAATTTACATTTAAAATTATTTTCCGTTTTAAACCAAATTTAAATAACTTGTTTCTACTATTTCAGTAATTGTAACAATAATATTCTAATAATAAATAACGCGGGCAGCTTTACATATAATTTTAAGTAACGTTTTAAAAAATTTTATACACATCTATTTTATGATACAGGCCATTAAACTGGCTAGATCCCGTTCATGTAATAAAGATTTGTACTCTGCATCGAGCGTGCAAGGGCTATTTGCCGTTTTATGTAGGCTGCTGCTTTTATGTTATAAATTTTTAATAGCAGCTAAAGTGCGTATTTTATTTGAAGCTCTTGTGCTTTATATTGCTTGCCGTTTAAAGCGTTCGCATGCTATTATCGACATTTTAATGACGACCAATATCGATTAGTTTAAATTTTCTGATTGACTGCATTTATAAATACAAAAATATCAAAGCTTGTCTTTGCTACTTTTGCCCAACTCACCAACGGGCTGATAAATTGGGAACTTTTCCAAGAGATATTGCAGCTCAACCTTACCAAAATGCGAACACTTATTACCCAAAACGACATAGACACAGCCGTCTCCAACATAATCTCAACGATAACCGATGCTGCCAAGAAGGACATTCCTAAATAAACCCAGATATCTTCGACCTGACTATAACATCCCCTCCCCCCAACATCCTCAACTTGATCAAATCTCGAAGCCAAACCCGAAGACTCTAGCAACGAACAAGAAACCCAAAAACCAAAAGGCAGCTAAACAACCTAACGCATCAATTAAAACGTGAATGGGACGATCACAGAATTCAATGTTATTGCAAACACGTTGCCGATATAGGCCCAGGGGACCCGGGAATGTGAAAAAACACTAGAAAAATATTAAAAACCTCACAAGAGATACCAACACTAAAATCAAGCAATGATGCTATCTGTACAGACGAAGCTAAAACCGCCGCATTTGCCAACCACCTGGAACAGACTTTTACACCGCCAATTTCTTGCACCCCCACCCAAGTGACTTACATAACGAACTACATTGAAACACACCATCCGATCAGCTCCGACTTTAAACAACCCACATCCCCAGACGAGCTAGCGGAGCTAATAAAGACTCTACATAAACGAAAACCCCTAACATGACCTAATTCCCAACCTTGTCCTCCAACATCTAAATAGAAAATGTCTTTCATACCTAGCAACCCTGATGAATGCATGCCTGCAATTAGGCTATTTCCCACAAAGCTGGAAACACGCACATATACTCATGTTTCCCAAAACCGGGAAAAAACAAAGAACTCCTTACAAGCTATCGCCCAATCAGCCTACTGACCACCATCTCTAAGCTCTTCGAAAAAGTTATACACTTACGCCTAATCAAAATAACTAATGCACTCCACATCCTACCGACCTTTCAGTTCGGATTCAGAAAAGTCAATTCGACCTGCCACCAATTGCAACGGATTAGCGAACACATCGAACCAGAATTTGAAAATAAATGCTACACCACGGCAGTCTTCTTGGACATCACCCAGGCCTTTGAGAAGGTCTGGATAGAAGACCTCAATAAAAAAACTCCTAGACTACAAAATCTCACGATACCTGCAAGCTATCACTTTCTCGTTCTGGAAAACCGCAACTTTGCTGTTAAGATCAATGATGTAATCTCTGAAACCAAAATCATAAAATCGGGAGTCCCCCAAGGGAGCATTTTAGGGCCATTTCTATTTAATATATATACCTCGAATATACCAAACATACCTGCGATATTAGCCACATACGCCGATGATACGACCATCATAACGCCAAACACCGACCTAGAGATAGCAATCGAACAATTACACAACGCAACAGATAAATATTGCAAATGGCTTAACGAGTGGTACATGAAAACTAATCCCAGCAAATCTCAATGCAAAATATTCACATTAAGAAAATTTACCATTTCTCCTCTCTTACTATAAACTGACAAGTTATACCATGGACAGCTAAAACTTGGCAGTTAAATATCTAGGGGTGTTTCTTGACACTAGACTGAAGTGGAGTTATCACATCAATCAGAAATTAGCTCAAAGCCATAACCGACTTAGATAACTCTACTCCATCATAAACCCCCCTTAAACTCCCCTTAAACCTGAGTGCACCATCCTTCTTTACAAGTGCCTTCTGCGACATCTAGCTCTCTATGCATATTCAATCTGAAGCACAACATCCAAGACGAATTTCTTAAAACTGCAAAGATACCAAAACAAGGTACTGACAATTGCAGCGAATGCCCGCTGGTTTGTCCTCAATGCTCAATTACACCAAGAACTTGGAGTGTCACCAGCTCAAACATATATCATCACGCCACCAGAAATTTCATTATTACTATGAACAACTCCACTGGCGCAGCACACTACAATCTCGGAGAGCATAACATCCATATAAGACTAGAGAGAAAACTCCCACAAGATATCCTCTCCAAGAAAGAAGACTAAATCATAAATAAAACATGAGACCTCAAAATCGACCTAAAACATTTTTTTCTTATAATTTATTTATTTTGGCTTCTACTATGCATTCTTATAGCTAAACAATTGAGAGATCTTAAGAGAAGAGCAGAAGGGGGGTCATTGATCCCTTAATTTTGAAATGAAAATTTCCATAAAATTAGCTCACATTTCTATTTCAATTTATTTATTTAATTAATTTTTATGAGGTACGTCATGCCTCTGGAAACCACCCTCCCTTTTTTGTCAACCCTTAATGACAAGATATATAACAAATTTATTTTATGTCAACATTTTTTTGTACGGGTTGTGCTCTGCTCTTCCTTTTATGTTATCTATGGGGTTCATCTCGGTGTAACATCCAGCTATAGTCATCGATCGTCGTAGTAATTTATTATTGATACTTCCTCTCCACTTCTTTGATATTCTGATGCAATCTCTCATTCATTTCTTTGCTCACGGCACCCAGATTTTTAGAAAAATAGTCCATATGTGAATTTAGACAGTTAGCCTTCAAGCTTATAGAACAGCCTAAATATTTTTGCTTCTGTAGCATGTTCTCGACGACTCATTTGAGGTTGGGAACTTATTTGTTGCCCAAAAATTTGGCTACTTAGTTTTTAAAGGCTCCGCATGCTATTCTTTACAACTTTTATTTGTCTTTCAAAATTATCATATTTTATTTGGATATGTGAAAGCTTTTCGGAGCACATTTTCGGTTCTAGGTTCTAATAAAGCTTTTTTTGGCCAATCTTTCTTTATCCAATAAGTTTCTTTGCCTCTACTATCTCATTCACAAAAAAATAAGAAAACTTTGTGTATCCTTCTTGTCGTCCTAGGAGCATCGATATTATTTTGAGATCGTCGCACGTAATGCACTTATGATTGTCTTATTTAATTTTATCAAGAACGAATTCCACATTTTCGTAACGCTCTGTTAAATGGACACAATGTCTAGCGTCTATTGGCGTACACGTATTGCCGTTATGAAAAAGGATAACTGAAATTCTTTTTGAACGATTCTATGAACAGTCTCCAATCGGTGTTTCCTTACGGAATGTTAAATTGGGTCAAATGTCTACGTACATCAGTACAAGTTATTAGTTTGTGCAGGATTTACACTTTATATCAAATATTATTAGATTCTTTTAGAGAGTCGTAGGTCAAATTTACCAACTTAAATTATTTTATTAATTGTTTAGCTTATTTAAATATAGCTTTAATATAAGCACATTTTAAATTAATTCCTTCCATCCCCAAATAATTCAAGAAGGCGGTCTAGTAGTATCAGTAAGTTTAAATTAAAATAAAATAAAACTTATTACTTCATTTTTTGCTTGAAAGTCGAAGAGTAAAAGTGAGTATTTTTTAAAGCCTAGTAGACCCCAACAGAGATTCAAAGCCGTTGATTTAGACTACTTGTAACTGATTGGTATTATAAAATATTGGTTAATGTGGTCGTTTTCACTATTTCTCTACCAACTACTAATCATACAATTTCTATTTTGTGTAACGGGTTGCTGAAGTAGTCAGTATTACATACATGTAACATTCATTTGCACTTTATCTTAGAAAGCAACAAACTGTATTTTCTTATTTGTCTATATATTTCTTGAATGGCTATAAAATATTTTCCACTGGTACGTAAAAGGCACAGCAACTAAAAATTTCGTAAAGACAACGGAAAAATTTTCTTTTTATATTCAAAAACTAAAACTTAATATAATAACTACACAGAATACGACAAATATGATCAAGACAAAGGTAAAGAGCAAAAGCAATGCTATGCTCGAACAAAAAATAGTCAAGAGAAAAGGGAAAACAAACAAAGATATCTTAAAACATTTGAAATATAGCTGGAAAAGTAAAAAGCTTGAAAAGGAATTCAAAAAAGAATTCCTGGACATTCTAGGTGCAACGAACCTGAAAATAAAATAAAATAGAAAACGGAAATAAAGGGCGTACAATAATATATATATATATATATATATATATATATATATATATATATATATATATATATATATATATATATATACACATAAGTTCATTCACGAGTTCGGTTGTCGCACGGAACACGGACGAATTTAATAGTGGCGATAAATAATCCGAATATGGGTCTTATCACACTGAAATTGAATGTAGTGAAGTGCAGAACACCGGTAAGCAGAAGTGACATAAGTGAAGTAAACAATAGTAAATAATAACTAAAACTGAAGTGCAATTTAAACTGAGTTATAACAAGCTAAAACCAAACTTTCCTTCAATAACGGCCGACTATATCAATCGAGAGAGCGCAACGGGGTATTAGAGGTCGACCTGAGCGAATGAACTGTGCGATAAGCCGACCCGCGATTATCGGAGTTTGAAACTAAAAGCTGTAAATATTTATTTAAAATACTAGTGTAAATATTTATGTAAATTTCAAATGAGTAACAGCGTTAAAAGGAACATAGATTTAAATAGCAGTGAAGAGAAAGAAATAGAGATATTCAAGCCTAGCAAAAAAGTAATTAGATCACCAACTGAAGAACACAAACAAGCAGACAATAACAAATATGGCAGATTTCCAAAAAATCAAGAATATGATGCTAACAATGACTGAAGAAATAAAGAAAAACACTGAAGAAACACGTAAACTAAGAGAGGAAATGCAAAAAAAAAGAGGAAAGATGGCTAACGGAGAAGAAACAACTAAAAAATAGGATCACCAAATTAGAAAATCAGATAGAAGGAATGGATAAGGAGAAAAGGAGAAACAACGTGGTGATAAAAGGAATAGGATTTGACCCACAACAGAAACAAAACGCGGCTAAACAATTCCTAAAGGACAGATTAATGGTAGAAGCAGAAGTTAACAAAGTAATAAGCATAAAAACCAAGGAGGGACGATTAGTAAATATTATTGAAGTAAATGCATGGGAAACTAAACAGGAAATTATGAAGAACAAATACAAATTGAAAGGTAGTAAGATATATATTGAAAATGATCTAACACTAAAGGAAAGAGAAATACAGGCTGAGATAAGGAAAATTGCTAAGGAAGAAAATACCAAAGGACACAAAATAAAAATAGGATACAGGAAAATAACCATTGATGGAGAAGCCTACATTTGGGATGATGATGAAAAGGGCGTAACCATAGCAAAAAATTGAACAAACCAAACAAAGGAATAACAGAGATGATGAAAATGGCAAAGAAAAAGGATAATGAAGCGGAATACAAATTATGGAAAATTGGAAAATGGAAAATAGGGACAAAAAATGAGAAAGACACTAACAAAAGAAATAGAAAAACAAAGAGAAATACAAATACAAAAGAAACTAAATACATGGAAACTAGGAGCTCGGAATATTAGAAGTATACAAGGAAAAGAAGTGGAAATAATAAACGAATTTGAAGCAGCAAATTTAGAAATATTAGTGATAAATGAAACAAAAAAGAAAGGAAATGGAGAAATCAGTCTAACAAACGGGCACATATTAATATACAGTGGAGTACAGAACGATCAAAGAGCAGCAGGTGGAGTTGGCTGTATAATACACAAAAAAATAACTGAACAAATCAGTACCTGGAAAGCAATATCGGAAAGAATACTATTAGTAGAATTAAGGAATAGACATGGAAAGATTATGACAATAATATCAATATACGGACCAGACGAAAATGAAAGAGTAGAAGAGAAAGAAAAATTCTGGGAAGAATTAACAAATACCACAGAAGAAGCAAAAGGAAGTATATACATAGCAGGCGACTTCAATAGTAGAGTAGGGAAGAAAGATGAAGAATATAAAGAAATAATAGGACAATATGGAGAGGAAGTGCGAAACAATAACGGGAAAAGACTTTGGATTTCTGTCAATTGCAAAACATAATTATAACCAACACATTCTATCAACACAAGGAAATACACAAGTTCACTAGAGTACAAATAAATAGGGGAGAAATCAATCATAGATTATATATTAGCACAAAAAGAAGAGAAGAAAAATATATTAGATGTAAGAGTGAAAAGAAGTGCAGAAATCTATAGCGACCACTACTTGCTTATAGGAAAAATAAGACAAAATGACACGGAAATAGAAAAACATTAAAAACAATAAAACGAAGCCATAAGCAATAAAACATATAAACTTAGAAATAAAGAAACTGCAAAAATATATCAACAGAAAACAGAAAACAAACTAAAGAACAAAATGGACGTAATAAAACAGGCAGATGCACAAAAAGGATGGAAGCTATTTAAAGAAATCCTAATTAATACAGTGAAAGAGATATGTGGAACTTATAGGATGGAAAACGGGAAAAACAAACAGCCTGGTGGACAAATGAGATAAAAGAAGAAACCATGAAGAAGAAGAAAGAATGGAAAAATACTTAACAAGCAAAACAACAGAACAATACGAATTATATAAAAATCAAAGGAAAAAGTAAAGGAATTAGTAGCAACAGCAAAAGAAAAATTATGGACAGATTTTGGAAACAAAATGGAAAAAGATAGCACAGGTAACCAGAAATTATTTTACAAAATCATAAAATCCTTTAGAACAGAAAAGCAGAGAAAAGAGATATACATAAAGAACAAAAACCAAGAAACAATAACAAATGACACAGAAATAATGGAAAGATGGAGAGAATACTTTCAGGAGTTACTAGGACAACAGACACGTACAACAAGAATTATTACAAATGAAACGGGGAAAACAAACCAGATAGAAGAAGAGGAAATTGAAAAATAAAATGGACGAGCTGAGGAATGTGGTAAGAAAACTAAAAATGGAAAAGCACCGGGAGATGATAAAGTTACAGCAGAAATGATTAAACACTTGGGAGAGACAGGGATGGAATTACTACTAGAAATATTAAACAAAGCATGGCAAAGTGAAAAATTCCAGAAGAATGGGGAGTGGCACTAATAACGCCAATACACAAGAAGGGAGACAGAAAACAGTGCTGTAACTATAGAGGAATAACGCTACTGAACATTATTATAAAAATATATGAACAAATAATCAATAACAGATTAAAAATAATATTAGAACCCCAACTAGCAGAACCGCAAAGTGGATTTAGACCAGGGAGAATTGCGCAAGACCACATCTTCACAATTAAACAACTAATAGAGAAAAGACAACCACAAAACAAAAATCTTTACCTAGCCTTTATAGATCTGCAGAAGGCATTTGACACAGTTCCTAGAGATAAAGTATGGAAAGGACTAAAAGAAAAAGGAATAAATAACAAAATTATACGAGTGATTGAAGACCTATATGAAACCAAAACAAATTACATAATAAGTAACAATAGGAAATCAGAAGGGTTCAAGACAGAGAAGGGATTAAGACAGGGAGGAGGATTAAGCCCAACCTTATTTAATATACACATGGACAATATCATCAGAAAAACTGAACAAAACATAAAGAAGTTGTTTGTAGGACATAGAAATTTAGAAAGAGTAGAAATAGCCGAGGGAGTTTTCGCAGACGACGTGGTGTTAATAGCAGGACAGGAAAAAACTTTACAAGAAAATATAAATACATGGAAAGAAGTACTAGAAACAGAGGGCATGAAAATAAACATAGATAAAACTAAGATAGTGGTAATTGGAGAACAGGATATTAGAACAAATATCAGAATAGAAGACATCAAAATAGAACAAGTAAAGGAATATAAGTATTTGGGAATAACATTAGACAAAACAGGGAAACAAGTTGCAGAAATAAACGAGAGAATAAATAAAACAATAAAACTGTACTATGCAATGAACAAAAAATTCATAAACAAGAAAGAAATAAGTAATAAAACCAAGATAAAAGTCTTTAATACAATATACAGCCCAGTACTAATCTACGGAAGTGAATCGTGGATACTCTCAAACAGACAAAAAAACCAAATTCAAGCTACAGAAATGAAATACCTTAGACGAATATTAGGAGTAACCAGAAAGGACAGGATTAGAAACACAGAAATAAGAAAACAATTAGAGGTGAAACCAATCATACAATTTATAGAACAAAAGCAACTCAGTTGGTGGGGACATATACAGCGAATGAATAACAAAAGACAAGTAAAGGCAGTATACGAGGCCAAGACAGACAAAAAGGAAAAGGGGAAGACCAAGGAAACAATGGAACCAAGTGATAGAAGATAGTAAGCAGAAGGTACAGAAGTAAAATAGAAGAAACAATAGTAAAAAGAGAATTAGAAATAGCATGATCACTATCTAGTGATGTCTAAGAAAATCATTAAATTTGTAAAACAAAAAAATAATACTGTAAAATAAGTAACAATAAAATAAAAAAAATTAAATTTACACGTTGGGAGAAAAAGAAACGAGAAGGAAGTATAAGGAAAAAGTAAAAGACAAGTTTAGCAAAACCAATGAAAATATTAATAACTAACCATTGGAAATATCGTAAAAGTGTATTACAAAACAATAAAAATAATATCAAAAGAAGTGTGTGGAACTATATAACTTAACAACAAAAAAAAACGAGGAGCTGAGAGAGGAAATCAAAATTGAGAAACAGCTAAGAAAAGAATATTTAGGGAACAAATCAATTAAAAAATACGATATACAAAAGGATCAGAGTTTCAAAATCATAAGACAGGATAAACTTAAAGCAAAATTAAAATCGTGAAAAGAATTTGGTGACAAGGTAGAACGGGACTGATATGGAAATTAAAAAACTCTTTTATAAAACACTTACCTAGCTAAGTGCATAAAAGAGGAGGACAAAAGGTAAAAGATATTAAAAGGAAACGGAAAGAGCATTTGAAAAAAATGTTAACGACAGAACATACTCAAGAAATGAAAATAGTGGAAGAAAATGTACCAAACAGTACATAGACGAAAATAAAGTATATAAAGAAATAAAAACAAAGTATTCGAGGCCAAAAAAAGTTAAAAAATAAAGCAACTAGGCATAACAGGTTATCAGAAATGGTGAGATAGAAAGAAATTAGATTGCTACCAAAAGTAGCCAGGAGATATAAAATAATTTGAAAAAAGAGGAAATTATCACAACAAACGGAAGATCGGCTAGAGGATGCACAGTGTGAATTCAGAAAGGGTAGAGAAATGTGCAAGGTGAATTCAAGTTATAACACCTCCGAATTCTTTTCTCAGGACTGAGAACAGATAAAAACTTGTGGTTTGTTTCAAAACACGCGCGGACTCTTTGTAAATACGTGACTGAGATGGCAGTACTGCACGGTACACAGGACTCTAGCGAAAGTGGCGAAGTGGGGACTGTTTTTTATACTTGAAATGGCAATGTTTTTAATAAAAAGAACGGCGCGTAATTATTCGTTTTCTTAATTTGCGTGGTGTGACACGGATTTAAATTTACCGCCAGTTGAATGAGACATGTGCATTTGTGGATGCGGCAGTTCAAATAAGGCAGAACGCATGGCAACAAACCAAGACAATCTGGGCCTCGCACCAACCGGTCAGACGAAATGATCAAGCGAGTGCAGAAACTTGTTTTGGAGGATCGCCAAATGAGTGTGGAGCACATCCCCTCTAAAGTTGGCATTTCCGTGGGGATCAGTGCTTATAATCCTGCATGAAGACCTGAGAATGCGAAAAGTGTCCTCCAGGTGAGTGCCACTAATGCTGACACTGTCCGTGATTGCAAATTTACTAGTCGTGCCGCTATTGCACCAGCGATTTTCCAGTGGTTAAAGAAGATTCCTAAAGAAGCGTTCCAGAAGTAGCATCGAAAAAAGGGCTGCGGCGATTTACGTCTGTGTTCACTCTACCTCAAGAAGAAGAGCTCGTCTAGCATACATTATTAATGGAGCGAAGACTGTTTGGTCTCACCCTGTGGGATCTGCGGCGGCTCGCGTTCGATCTTGCTGAGAAAAACGGCCTGATCAGCAATTTCAACAAGGTTAAAAAACAGACGGCAAAGATTGGCTCTACGGTTTCCTGGATGGGCATCCCCAAATAAGGCTTCGAGTCCCTGAAAAAACATTACTGGCCCGAGCTGAGGGGTTTAATAAGATTTCTGTCGGAAAGCTTTATGATTTACTTGAAGGAATATACAAAGAACACAAGATTTCACCAAATAATATTTGTAACGTTGCTAAAACTGGTATTTTGACGGTTCCTAATAAACCACCAAAGGTTCCCGCACTTCGTGAAAAAAAAACAAGTAGGGTGCTTGTATTCCTCAGAACGTGGTGTTCTGGTCACTATTGAAATGGGTATGAGAGCGGCTGGAAACTTCATACCGCCTATGTTCGTCTTTCCACGAAAAAGAGAAAACAAAATGTTGTTAGATGAGGCACCTCCCGGAGCATTTGCTTGCTACCGTGAGACAGGATTGATCAATAAAGTTATATAAATTTCGAATCCCTCTGCAACCAAAAACGTTTTATTGATGTTAGATGGACACGAGTCCCACGCTAAGAGTCTAGAGCTTATTCAGTTAACTCGCGACAACAATTTCATGCTTTTGTGCTTTCCGTCACACACCACGCACCGCTTTCAGCTGTTAGACGTTTCGTTCATGTACCTTTTGAGCACGTTTTATGAGCAAGAAGTGAAACAGTGGCTACTAGAACACCCAGGACGAGGAGTTACCATGTATCAAATTGGTAAACTTTTAAGTGGAGCTTTTACTAGAGCTGCAGTGATGCAAACTGCTATCGAAGGATTTCAAAAGACTGGAATTTATCCCTTTGATAGGAATGCTATTTCAGGGCACATGTACGCTCCGTCAGAAACAACAGCAAGGCAATTATCCACAGAAGCCGAGAAGCCCCGACCACGTCCAAGCGACGGGTAGCCTCGACCGGGACCAAGCAGCGGGAACAAGCGGCCATGTGATCTCTCCAGGAAACTGTTTCCATTTTAAAATCTTTCCTAGAATGTTATGCCTCTACCACAAATTACTGATCACTCAAAAAAAAAAAGAAATGCGGAAACAAGCAAGGAAAAAGAGCTGTTCTAACTTCATCACCATGCAAACGAGAGTTAGAAAATGAGGAAAAGATCAAGACATAATTAAAACAAGAAAAAAAGTTAAAACAGAAAGGGAGAGAAGAAAAACGTGAAAAAAGTTATTGAAAGAAAAGAAGCTGCTAAGAGAAACTTATTTGATAAAACAATGCAAAAAAATAAAAATGAAGAATTTGGAGAAACGAAGTTAAAACTAACAGAAGATCGTAAGAAATGCCGTGGACGGGCACATGAAGCTTGCACGAATTGTGAATAAGACGATGGTTCATTTATTTGCGATTTTTGTTCTCTTAAATAGTGTTAGTGTATCTTGTGTTATTACCTTGAAGTTGCCAATAAATTGTGTTTAATTTTGTTCTCTGAAGTGCCTTAATTGACAGATGAAAATAACTGCTTATATAATTTTTACCCCACCCATGGGGCAAAACCGATTTTTTGCATGTCAACATAAAAATAATCATAATAGTAAGAATATGTCAGATAACGCTTTCTAGCTTTGTATTTAGCTACTTAAAGGTTCAGTAAAGCCTCGTATGTATTAGTTAGTAGAAAAAATTAACAAATGAATTTTTACGATAAATTAAAAGCGAAAGTGGTCGGTTTTTCCCCACTTTCCCTACTACCGTAATTATGACCATTTCTATACTGAAAATAAAGAAATTAAACTGTTTTGATTTATTTATAGATAAAACGTTTACACATTAAAAAATGAAAGCATCTTACAATGCAATGTATTCAGTTGTTCTTCTTTTATTTTAAGTGTTAGTTTTAAAATTTTATTATCATAATAAAGGAAATAATCAGTTAAAAGGTTTGTTGCTGTTGAAGATTAGTGGGCAGCGCTGCATTTAAGAGAAAAATAACGACAAGTCGTTGGAGGTACTGTAGTAGCGTGTAAAACTTATAACACAATAGTTGTGACTTCGAACTGCTTGCAGCATTAATCTTTATTTTTTATTTTAATTATTTTTAAACATAACGAGGGCAATCCCCTTTAGATATCTCTACCTACAATGCTTAGAAGCCGCAATCTTCTCGGTTTACCACATGGTGCACAATCAACAAATTTCGCATTATATATGATGTGTCTTTATAGGCAGAATAATTTTTTTTAGTACTGGCAGCGGTCCCCCGGAGAGCTTGTCCAACTCCGACATGCTTGAGCCCCTTCGCATAGTAGTTTTTAAAAATAAATAAAAACACGATTAAAAAGCTTTGTTTGACATAATTGACGTACGCCGTTGCCATGACAACGCATTTATGTAAACCCAGTTAGAGTTGAACTTTGACCTTTGACCTGTGTGACAGCACTCATAATTTTTTTTATGTATAAGTGCTTTATTACCCGCTCTCAAACGAAAATTTTCCATCGCTTGCGGTTCCGGAAATATATTACCTCGGTCGCGCCTGCCGCCGGGCCGAAATTTGTCCTTCGGAGGCGCTCGGGTCGGCACGGAAAGGCACGAACGATTTGACCTTTGACCTGTGTGACAGCAGCAGCAGCAGCAGCAGCACTCATAATTTTTTTTATATATATAATTCATTGGCATATTTTAAAACTTTTTAAAGTTTTAATATTTTTAATATAATTAACTACTTAAGCCAAACGTTAAAAAATAAATATATTATTGAAAAAATGCTAAATAAAGAAACAATTGATTTTTTAAAAACCTTTTGGAAATTATTAAAAATTGCGTACATTCAATTAATAATGGTTTTGAAGAAGGTCAATTAATAAATGTTGAAACATTGGTAAACAGGAAAAATCAAAATCATTTAAAAACTTTGAAGATGACTTGAAGAATTATCTCGAAAAGTAAATCAAATTATCTAGTTGATTGTGACAGTAGTCAAAACCTTATATTTAAAAAAAAATAATGAAACATGAAAATAAACATACAAATCATTCATTGTTAATTGTAAGGAAAAACGTTTAGAATGGACTAGAATACTGAAACCAAATTATCACGATGAAAGAGTATTTAAAAAATGGAAACGATACAAAATTTGAAATATTTAAACAAACATGTTCTGGAAAAATATCAAAAAGCAAGCGATCTCTCTTTCTTTAAGTCTACATAATTGATTTGAAAATGTTGGGAAAAGAATATTCAATAAAGAATAATTTTAATCAGTTCAAAGCAAGTAATTTTTTTATTTAAAAAAGATAACAAAATTAAAAAAGCTCTAAAGATAGTTAGTTCAAAACAAGAATATATTTTGAAACTGTCGAGAATTACAAGAATAAAATAATGTTTATAACTGTAATAATGAACAGATTAACATCTGAAATACAGCCATTGGATAAGAGTGTTCTTAGATATTCTAAATCAATTTTAGAAAGAATTTTTAATTTTGTAATATTAGAACAAAGCGATTCGAATTTAAAAGCTATTGCAAAAATATTGATGTTTTAATAATTTTTTTAGTAAAAATTTTTATTATTAATTTTATTTTTAATTTGTCAAGTAAAAATTAAATAAAGTTCAGGTAAAAATTAAATAAAATTAATAAATTCATTAAACTAAAACCCTACACTCTACATTATTACTTTTTTATTTTAATGAGATTTACAATCTGCTTCTCATAACAATAAGTAAATTAGTTCAGCATGTTACAATGAAGGGAGAAGTAATCCAGTGAATACACTCCGAATTAATTACTACTTATGTAATTTGTATTACATAATTATTATAATAACTAAGTACTGCTATGGATTCGCATCTGTAGGCCATCTTCTGTTTAGTCGTCTTCGTATGGGGGAACGTTTAAAAAAGTACTAGCTTCTTCATTTGGATGTCCAGGTAGGTTGCTTAGGTAGGTGCTGGTTAGGTTGTGGATTACCTCTTCTACAAATGGTGAGCCTGAGTGATCATGTAAGGTTTTGTTCGTTATATACCAAGGGGCATCAAATATAATTCTTAGTATTTCGGATTGTAGCCTTTGGATGATTTTGGTATTTGAAGATTTAAGGCAACCACAAAATTTAACTCCGTATGTCCAAATAGGTCGGATTATATATTTGTACAGGAGAATTTTATTTACAGTTGTTAGTTTTGACTTTCGGCCGAGTAACCAATTTATCTGTCGTAGCTTGAGGTTGATTTGTGTTCTCATGTTTAGGATATGTGCGTTCCATGTTAGTCCGCGTTCTAATGTTGGATACCGCTTATTGTTACTTCAGGGCATTCAATATGTCTATTTGTAAATGTGACCTGTGCTAATTTCAGTTGGTTTACTGTTACTCGCCACCTGCCGAGTCAGTCTTCGAGGAGGTTAAAGTGGTGCTGTAGCTCAGCTGACGCCACTTGTGAGTTTTCGTTTGTAGCGATTAAGGCAGTATCGTCCGCAAAAGTAGCGATTTTTGTGCTGGCTGTTGTTGGATTGTCGGCAATAAAAAGTAGGTGAAGGAAGGGTTCCAGCATACCACCTAGTGGCACTCCTGACTTGATGAGATGATATGTGGATGTTTCCAGATAGAATTTTGTTTGGAAATAGCGGTAGGATAGATGGGATTTGTATAGTAGACTAAGCTTTAATTTGTATAATAGTCCAGTCACTCACACGCGGTCCAAAGTTTGCTTTATGTCCAGGAAGGCGGCAGCGCATAACTTCTTCTCCTCAAAACCTTTAAGTATTCCATTCACTATTCTATGCGTTTGTTGGATTGTTGAGTGATGCTCTCTGAAACCGAAGTGGTTTTATGGTACTATTTCATTCAGATCAACTGCCTATGGAAGCCTTTTCAACAAGAGTCTTTCAAATATTTTGGACATAGTCGGTATGATTCAGTATCTTGTGGTAGTTTACCGGATTTGTAGATCGCGCGAACTTCCAAGTTATTGGGTAGTAAGCTAACCTTATCATGCCATTATAGATGGTGGTCAGTAAGATTATTGCTTTCCTGGATAGTTGTTTAAGTATTAGAAGCGAGATTAAATTAAAACCAGGAGCTTTATAGTTCTTTCCTTTAAATATTTCGTGTTACACTTCCGCGGGGAAAAAGGTTTAATAGGCAATGTCATTGGGCAAGGACTGACCAAGAAGTTCTCGATTCCTTGATCGTTATTGTTATCGTTTGCCTCAGGTGGACTAAGTACTGTTGATAAATGGTCCGCGAAGATGGTTGCCTGGTCCTGTTTAGTTTTCCCCCAACTACCGTCTTGTTTTCTTAAAGGAGGTATATGGGCGACTGGTCTTTTGAATTTTTTCGTCGCTTTCTAGATGGAATGGTCATCTTTTGATTACGCAGTAACATAGTTTTCAAACGTAGCATTTCGGATTTCTTGCAATGCTGACTTAGTTGTCTTGTAAATCTTTTTTTTTTGAAAGGTTACATTTATTGCTAGATCAACAAATACAATTTTGTTATACATAGCAGTGATGTTGTGTAAATTATATACATGACTTTGATTACACAACATAAGGAGACTTTTAGCTATCTCAGCAAACATTTCAGTGACTGTTTCAGTAATTTTCACGATCGGTTAATATAATGTCCTGAGATAGTTGACGTTTGAGTCTTGTGTGTATCTTTGTTCGAAAGAGTTCATAATAAACCGCACCACTACACGCACTTGAGTTGATTATAAACTTTTTTGCACTTTTTTTAATGTAGTCTTCAATGGGCTTGATTCCTAATTCTTTGTGTAGCTGTGTGTTCCGAATGTACCAGGGCGCGTTGACTGCAATTCGTAGCACTTTGTTTTGGAACCTCTGTATTTTGCGTAAGTTAGTTTGAGACGTGTTGCACCATATCGGTGATCCATATAGTATTAGTGGTCGTAGCAGGGTTTTGTATAACAGCATAGTGCATTCAATTTTTAGGGAAGATTTACGGTTAATTAGTGGGTACAGCTGTTTGAGTCTGGCATATCCCTGGATTAATTTCTGGTTAATGTGAAAGCCCCAACTCAGCCTTGTGTCCAGGTAAATACCGAGGTATTTGACTGCTGAATCGTTTGATTTCCACGGTATTGGTTTATTATTAATGTGAACTAGGTTGGGATTCGTGATTCGTCTAAGAGTAAATATTTTTGCTTGGCATTTATCTGGGTTTATTTGGGTATTCCACTGTTGAAACCAGCGAGAAAGCTGGTTTGTGGCTTGTTGGAGAGCTTGTACTGCTTCGTCCAATGACGATGCTTGAGTGAAGATGGCTGTGTCATCCGCAAAGGTGGCGAGAGTTGCCTTAGTTTCAGGCAGGTCAGAGGTGTAAATGGAGAATAGGACTGGACCCAGGACGCTGCCCTGCGGAATACCTGCATGGATATTTTTGGTTTGTGATAGCGTGGAGTTCACTCGTACAGCAAAGGTTCTGTTTTCGACAAATGAGAATAAAATGGCTTTTATGTAGGGAGGCATGTCAATATTTAGGATTTTTAGCTTTAAACCTTCAAGCCACACTCTGTCAAAGGCCTGTGAGATGTCTAGAAATAAGGCCGCAGTGTAGACTTTGTTTTCATAGCCACGCTCGATAAGTTCGCTTATACGTTGTATTTGATGATATGTAGAGTGGCATTTTCTAAATCCGAATTGAAAGGTAGGGATTGTGTTTTGGTTTTCAATAACGGCATTTAGTCTAACTTGAATTATTCTTTCCAGCAGTTTGGATAGGGTGGTGAGAAGACTTATTGGCCTATCACTACTTATTTTTGTTTTGTTTTGCCCGGTTTTGGAAACATTAGAATTTGGGCATGTTTCCATGCTAGAGGAAAGTAGCCTAGCCTTAGGCAGGCATTAAAGATTGTGCTTAGGCTGGCTAGGGCTTTCTTGGGAAGGTGCTGGAGAATAGAATTTGTGAGTAGGTCATGTCCGGGAGACTTTTTGGTTGAAAGTGTGTCTATGTGAGTTTTAAGTTCCTTGGGGGAGGTGGGCTTAATTCTATCGGGGTGCGGCACGTTTGTTTCAATGCAGGTTATCGTGTGGTTAAGGTGTGTTGGAGTGCAAGTGATGATAGGAGTGAAGGTCCTTTCAAGGTGTAGGGCGAAAGCAGAAGCTTTATCTTCATCTGTTATGTAGTTGTCAGTGCCTGTGTAAATCTATTGTATGCATTTCTATCAATAGGATGTTGACATCTTTGCCATCTGCTTCTGGCTCTCCTTTTTTTGCAATAATTTTGCGAATATATGTGGGTGTGTTGTTTGTGGTATGTGCATCTCGACTTGTCACTGGGATAGATTTCCAAGATGCTTCTTGTATTACACAAGTGATGTGGTTTGCCGCAGCAACAAGATTGTCAGGATTTTTCAGGTCGCGATTGGTATTGAGATGTTCATTGATATAAGCTCTAAAAGCATTCAAAATTTGTTTTAGCTGAAACGAGCTTAGGGGCGTCGGGTAGGCAAATGATATGCGTACTTGGCGCAGCAATTATGGGAGTGTGATCAGAAGAGAGATCCCAGTTTGATGTTATATTAACGTAGTTTGGTAAGATACCTTTAAGCACGAAAAATTCGATTAAGTCAGGCAGCTTGTTTTAGTCTGTCGGCCAATAGGTTGGTTCTCTAGTAGGAAGATACGAGCAATTTTTGTTATTGATGGCCCGCAAAAGATTTCTACCCTTGGTGGTAGTAAGTCTTGACCCCCAGTTTGTGTGCTGGCATTCCAATCGCCTCCTATTATAAATCTGTTTCCTAGCTGCTGAAAAATTGTTTCATATTCTTCAGTTGAAATTTGTATGTCTGGGTGGACTATATATCGCAGCTGTATCAAAGGACTACGGCTGTCCACTGATATGGATAATTGTTGCTTGGATTTTATGTGTTTGATTTGTGGGTATCTCATGATACTTGATGGTGTTCAGAACAATAATTGCAGCGCCACGATGGGCCGTTCCATCAGGATGATTATTGTGATAAATTGGGTATTGTGATATTTGTAATACTGTCCTTTCGGTAAAATGTGTTTCCGAAACCAGTAGCAATTCATTTTATTTTATTAAAGAAAGTTAATTAATTCAATGTTATGGTTGATTAAACCATTTGCGTTCCATGAACAAATACAAATTGAAGAAAAGTCAATTCATTAACAATTTTGTTTATGACGGTAGACACCATGTTTAATATCATACCGTTCTTATTGATAAGTTGAGCGAACATTGACTTGAATTTGTTGAGAAAAGTTTTCAGTTGAGTTTCTAAGTTTTGTTGGTTTTGCAAATTAGTTCCTTGTAGTGCTTCAGAGTATGACTGATTGGTTCTTATACCCTGCTGTATATTCCCTGTAAATTGTGATGTGGGACGATTTAGAGTTTGAAGGTTCATATTTGTGGGCCTGCCTCTTGCCTTTTGCAAATCACTGTAGACTGTGCATCCTTTATAGTTGGCTGTATGACTGTCTTCACAGAGTGTGCATTTAGCTGGCGTATCTCTAGATTTTTGGCATAATGTAGAATTATGGTTTTCCCCGCATTTCACATATTTGTAGGGTCTTGTATAGTACTATTTTGAATATCCGTACATTTGGCATATTATGCATTGTATGATGCTTTTCTTTTTATGTGGCGGTTCTACTTGGATTCGTATGTTATTTAGGAATTTAAGATCGTACAGATCTTTGTTATTTGGTTATGGTTCGAGGTCAACGTACAATAACATTAAAGGTAATTTGCTGACTCGGTGTCTTATATTTATAATATTGCGGACTTTATGACCTTTGTTATCAGGTCTTCTTTGATTTCCGATGTAGGAATCGAGTAATGGAGATTACGAATTACTACTCTGTAACATTAGACGGTCCAGCTGCATTTATTATTTTTTGAACATTACTTCGCTTTCTTTTTTTTATAACTTGCCATTCATGTTTATTCACAGAGGTTTAATCATCGTTACTAACTTGCATTGCTAATTCATTATTATTACTGGAAGGTTCGGCTGCGGGGACTGAACTTATTGTATTTTGTTGCTGATTAGTCGGCTGAGAATAATGTAAGGATATTGACTGTTTGATAGCTAATAGTTCATTTGCATTTGTGGAAAGGATAGCGGTGAAGCTGATTGTAGTTGGAATTTTTGTTGATAAAAGGGAACTGTGAGGTCGCTGATTGCTGCGTTTGGCCGCACTCATTACCATGAAGCGGATTAAAGTCGTAAGGACGACTCATTTTGTTTGATAGGCGCTCGTGTGTTAATATCAAGTAGTTACTATTGTTTTTTCGATCACTTACTTGACAATTATAATCACTCGGCCTTACGGCCACACCTGCCGTATATGTTGCGCACTTTCAATCTTAGCGAAAACGGGACGTCCTTACTAGTTGAAAATCAAGCGGCAACTCCCTACATTGTTATGAGTATTTTTATTTCTGTTAGTTGAAGTGAAATATTTAATATTTAAAAAGTATCTGTTTGAGTTTCAAACATTATTTTTACGCGATTGTGCTCCGTATTCTGGGGCAACCAAAGTAAGGTAATAAACGCGCGATAATAAAAAATAAAAAAGCCAATAGTTTTACCGATTTTTTTTACTGAAGGAAAAAGTAAATCGTAGCATTACTGCATAACAGTTATTATACTTTAAAAAAACATTTTACAAATATTACAAGTGTAATTTTAAATGCTACATAAAAAGAGATGGAAAATGGCCAGGTTCTTATTCACACCATCACACATGTTCGATGTGAGTTTATCGCGTCACACGACGCACGTCTAAACTGTAGTCTAATTCGGTCCACACACGTTGTAGTATGGCCCCATTAATGCTCATTATAGTATTAGTAATAAGGTTTTGAAGTTCATTCAATGCAGTTGACATTGGTAGCACGTAAAACAAATTTTTAGTGTAACTCCAAAAAGAAAAATCGCAAAGCAGAAGATTGGAAGATCTGGAAGACCAGTCGAGCAAAATAATATAAATCAAAAACTTATTTTTAACACAGAGAACTGTATCGTAGCAAAAATTTTGGAAAAATTGTTTTCTATAATGATCATATTCTGAAATGCTTTAAGGCCGGTTCGCACAGACTGTAATTATCCCGTGACAAAATATTTCAGCAGTCAGTTTTCTTTGCCTAGACAAATTATAGGACATATTTTTTCTCTCCCACGTTTACGAAGATTGAGTGTCGATTCTTGTCTTCGATCAATTAAAAATCAAAAGAAATGGTCAGATTGCAGTAAGCCGTTGTAACGCGCACTTGACTATCCAAATTTGTCAGTGGATATCTGCCGCGGATATCGCATATATTAAAATATATATTTGTACATGGGTTGCGTTTTTATTTACAAATCGCCACTTAATATTTATAATTGGTGACCCGACATAATATTTTTCGTTAAAATATACAGGGTTTAGTGCGTAAAGTGAGAACGTATAAAAAAAAATGTGATCTACTATATAGCGTATTTAAGTGCATAAGGGTGCGGTACGTTTTTTTATAAATTTTATAAATTGGTGGAAAATGTTAAAAAATGCCCCGGAACTCGAGGACAAATTTGGCGCTACATACGCGCTAGCGAACATGCATTTGCTGCCCTTCCGCCCTAATAAAGTCACAACGTGGGTCCATCAAATCGAAGCTCAACTCACCGTACATAGGATAGTGAAAGGTGATCACAAATTCAGGCTCGTTCTTATTCAGCTGAATCTGAAGTAGGCAGACAAAGTTGAGAATGTCATTATTGGCCTGCCGGTGGAAGCCAAGTTCGAAAAAATAAGCGCGAGCTAATTAAACGCTTATCAGACTAGGACAATATTTGCATGCGAAAGTGAAGAAATCGGCGATCGCCCACCATTCCAATTTTTTCAATGCATAAAAAACTGACTGGAAGTACCGTACCCGAAGTGTTTGTCGTACGCGTGCGGAAAAACTGTCTTCTGCATAACATATTTGCCATTAGCCAAGAAATTGCCGCGACCCTTGCTCAGATAACTGATCGAATACACGAGGTCCCATTTGAAAAAGGTTGCATTGCCGCGTTTTCAAGCAGCTCTAACTTAGCTGCGATAAATCTGCTTGTAAAAAAATAAGAAAAATAAGACTCGAGATTAGCGAGCTCTTAAAAAATCCGCAGGGGCAAGACAGGCCTCAAAATCGCAACCAATCGCAGGTTCGCAATACCAATCGCTCTTGCGGTAAGAGTGCCAAAAGAGAGTTGTATTGGTACCACCACATATTTGCTGAAAAAAGCCAGGATGCAAAAAATGGAACGAGTGGCTGTCGAAAAACAAACAGAGCTTTTAACAAACGCAGCGACGGATACGGTTCTGAGTCTGGTCGCATTTTCATCAAGATCTTATCAAGATTTCATTTTTCACGCAATAAATGGCTCACGGATTGCAACCTGCGGAATTACATCTGAACTTTTTTCTTTGTTGAAGTTTCAGATAGCAATTACCTTTAACCGATTTAAAAACAAAAAAAAAGGTCAGATTGCAGTTAGCCGTTATAACGCGCACTTCTAACTATACAAGTTTGTCGATGTATATCTGAGGCAGATATAGATGTATCTATAAAATTGAAAAAGTTTTACCTTTAGATTACGGTAGTCTTAAAGAAAGTAAGGTATTTATAGATAGTATCTCAAGAAAGAAATACGATTTTCATTTCACGTAATATGTGAAAAACAATTGCTTAAATTATTAACCTCGTAAGTACTCTTTACTCTTTGGTCGCGTAACTAATATTACAAATTAAATTTGAATACATTTTGCGGATATCATATACCATTCCTTTTTTGGCGAAAGCAAGCAGACGATGATAACTGAGAGCCAGACGCACCATTTTTAATTTTCAGCGTTTTCCGCTCAAGCAAGCGGCCCCCTCAAAAAGCTCTGAACCTTTCGAAATTGGATTTAATAAGCGCCCTTTGCCATCAAAAAGATGAGCTGCAAGCGTTAATTTTTCATTTCGCCCCGGCGTGCGCTGCAATTTTACAGTAATATTGCCTTATTGTCGTCAAATGGAGCCGCCGAAAACCAACCCGTGACATAAAGGCCCTTAAAAATCCTTGCCCCGGAGCAGCTTCCAATTTCGAACGCTGATGAAGCTATTCAGCTGTCGAATGTATTGTAACTGCTTTGACATCCCTGACACGGGCTTCGAGGACCGTTATTCCGATACAAAGGGCTGCCAGTGGTCTCGGCCTCGCGTTTCGTTTCTGATCAAAGTTTTCGGCACGTAAAAGGCAAGTCGCGGCGACGCTTCATCTTATAAATCGGACTGCGAAATTTCGCCATTGTCCTCGTGTTACGACTGTGGGAAGAAAATCGCGTTTAATTACGGCTGTACTTATTTGTGGCAAGATGTTGGGCAGAGAAATTATGATTATATGTAGAACTGATACTATATGAATTACTATTCGGTACGATACACATAATTTTTACTTTTAAACTGTACTTTAAGTAAATTTAAACAAATGCAAAGCCTTAAAATTTCACAAAACATATTTAGACATATATTAACAAAATACAATCACTAAGGAAGCAGAATAGGAATAGGAAAGGAGCAGACCAAGAAAAATCCGACATATTTGCAAAACATCTATTACAAACTTTTAGTGCTCCACAACCTAACCCAAACGCAATTATAAATAATGACTTTATATCCATAACTTCCCAGATTTATCATGTTTAGTGCCTCTTCCAATTAAAGCATTTTCACCTGCATAAGTTAGAAAACCTAATCGACAAATGTAACATCCACAAAGCCCCTGGCTATTATCTCATAACAGGCTAGGTTTTTAAACATTTACTGAGAACAGAAATAGTTCATCTAATTACTATTTTTAGTAACTTGATAAAGTTATACTATTTTTCCAAAACCTGCAAATTTGCACAAATCATTCTTGTCTCCAAACTTGCAAAATCACCTAATTCTCCCTCCTCCTGTGGACCAATTAGTTTTCTGCCCCATTTATCAAAATTTTTGAAAAACTATTTCTTAAAAGATTGGAAACAGGCATAAACTTAGAAAAGATACTACCAGCTATCAATTAGGCTTTCGTGAAAAATATTCGACCAGTACCTCAAAATTGTAAATAAAGTTATAACAAGTCTGGAAGAAAAGAATGTCTGCACTGTAGTGTTCTTATATATATGCACGCTGTCAATAGAGCCTGGCATCAGAGTCTTATAAACTGAAATAACTGCGCTTTCCATATTATTAGCTTGTCCTAAGAGCATACTTTACCCAACGTTATTTTCAAATTAAATTTACTTTTACCGTCTCTACAGTCCATAGCATCAAATCCGGTGTACTACAGGATAGCGTTCTAGAACCATTTTTATATCTTGTGTTTACATCAGACATCTCAACTACCATTAACACTACAATTACAACCTTTCCATATTAGCTATTAATAAGGACGTTCAACAAGGATTACATCATCTTATAACTCATCTAAGTAGAATCGAAAATTAGTTAAATTCATGGTGGATAAAAGTGAACACAACAAATAGCTTTCAAAACAGGACTATCCAAATGTGTGAAAACCGAAGGAAAATAGTTGAGATTAACACTGGATTCTAAATTAACTTGAAAGTCGCACATAACATAAAGAAAACACTATATGCACTGGTTTCTCAACAAAAAAATCCAAACATAAGACTGAAAATAAAATACTTTTATATAAGTGCACGAACCTATGGGTTTCAAATGTGAGGCTGCGACAAAGGAGATACCAAAATCATTCAGCAGATACAATTAAAAATATTACGTATGATTTCCAATGCACTATGGTACACAAACAAAACTATTCATGATGATTTAGACATATCAACAATAGAAGAAGTAATCGGCAACAAACATACAAATGCAGAAGTTAATGAGCCGCAAAATCCACTTACAGCACCCATAAGGCTAAAGAGGAAACGACCAACGAATCTAAAACAGTAATCGCCATAAAACCTTCTATAGTCTGAGTGTAATTATACATTAATACATAATTTACTTATAACTCCTACATACCAGATTGTAAATTTCGTATCAATAAAAAAACATTAATAAAGTAAAAAGTCCAAAAAACCTAAAAGAAACATATAAGTGATGCAATTAATAAGAAAAAATTTAAACTAAATGTTCGTAGAGATTAAAAAGACAAGAGGAAAGCGAAAGAAATATAAGAAGAAAATTATGCGAAAAGAATATAAAAAAAAATGTAAAAAACTTAGATAGTAAACTTAAACGTCTGTAAATCGAGAAAAAGTAGAACAACCTAATGGTATAGGAAATAAAAATAAATACAAATAACTGAAAATAATTAAAGAACAAGATGAAAAACTTCATTAAAGAACAGTTGAACATAAAAGTAGGAGTTGAAAGGGCAGTTAAACTAAGAGATGTGTGATTCGACTTGCAAATCTGATAAAGAAGAAGAAACTAATGCAGAATAAAAACAAATTAAGAAAGGAAACAAAAGAAATTATATTTATCTAGAACGATTTGCCCAAAAGGGACGGCAAAAAACAAAGGCAAACTGACATAGCCACAAAAATGAGTTATACAAAATTTTATACAGGAATGAAAGAATGGAGATAAGTTAACGACAAGAGAAAACTAAGGAAAGCAAATAAAGCCATAATGTCAAAAAAAACAATAGCAAAAAATATGGTTAGTAATAGTTGTAATTTAGACCATGCAATACAAAAGAAAATAAGTGTAATAATGTTAGTGGTAAGAAACAGTAAAGAATACAATAGACGTGGGGGCAGTAAAAGTAGGACCGGAAAATTACTTTGTAGAACCATAAAAATATTAAAATAACAAATTAAATTAGGAATGTGAAATACTAAAAGTATAAATGGTAAAGAGAAACAAAGTTAGCAAATAAACTAACAAATATAAAGATGCACTGCATAGGAAGCATAGAAACGAATAGAAATATAAAAGAATTTTTTTTATTATTATAGCCTTTATATGCCAATAGTTTATAAGTTAATTGTTTATGTTGCATTTTAAATATTAATCGGTGTTGGCGTGTCTTTACGGCACATAGGTCTCTTCTAGCTTTTTCCACTCTTCCCTAATTTTAGCTGTTCTCTGCCATAATGGACCTGCTATTTTTTTATTTCATCGGACCATCGTTTTCTTTGTCTTCCTCTTTTTCTTTTGGTTTGGAATCGGGGAGTCCATTCTGTTATGTGCTTTGTCCATTTATTTTTATTTTTTCCGAGCATATGTCCTACCCGCCCCCTTTTGAGATGTTTTGTTTTGGTCTCAACATTTTCTATTTTTGTTATGTGTCTTATGTCCGTGGCTCTTTTTCTGTTGTTTTTTTTGTATAGCCCACTATGCTCCTCTCCATTGCTCTTTGGCATGTAGTTAGTTTTTGATCTTGTTTTTGTGTGTTTGCCCAAATCTGGCAACCATAGGTTAGTATGGGTAGTATACAGGTGTTGTATATTTCTCTTTTCATTGCTATGCTATATTGTTTACTTTTCATAATTTCCTTGAGTGTCCAAATTTCTCTTCCATGAGTTGGCAACCCGTCTCTCTATTTCTAATTCCATTTGGTCACTGAATGCAATTAGTTGTCCCAAGTAAATGTAGGAGTTTACATATTCAATGTCTTCCTTTTCTACTTTGATAAGTATTTGGGACGATTTGTTATTATTTTGGTTTTTGTTTTGTTCATTGTTAGTCCCACCGTTTTACTTTCTTGTGCTAGATCTTGGAGCATAATTTGTAGGTCTTTTGGGTTATCCGTTAAGAGTATTATGACATCCGCAAATCTTAGATGGTTCAGGTTTGTTCCGTTTATATTGATACCGAAGTTGTCCCATTCTATTTTTCTAAAAATTTCCTCTAGCACTGACGAAAACAGTTTTGGTGAGAGTGGGTCTCCCTGTCTCACACCTCGACGTATAGCGAAGGCTTCCCCCTCTGTTTCTAGTTTTACTCTGCCTGTGCTGTTAGTGTATACATTCTTCATTATCCTTACGTATTTATTTTCAATTCTTTGATTTTTCAGGGCTTCCCAGATGTAGTGATGTTCCAAGGAGTCA
Organism: Sinelater perroti; assembly: GCA_036346155.1. Taxonomy (NCBI): domain Eukaryota; kingdom Metazoa; phylum Arthropoda; class Insecta; order Coleoptera; family Elateridae; genus Sinelater; species Sinelater perroti. Next base: position 7,965,470 of record JARFIY010000344.1, read on the forward strand.
ATTGCTTTATTATAGTCTACAAAGGCCATGTGTAGTAGGTAGTTGTATTCATGGATGTGGTCCACTGTGGAATATCTTGATATATACCCAGCTTGTTCTCTTGGTTGTTCATCATCTAGTTTTTTGGTGATACGATTAAGTATTATTTTTGAGAATACCTTATATACATTAACATCAGGCTTATTGCGCGATAGTTGCCTATTTCTGCTCTGTCTCCTTTTTTGTGGATGAGAACTATAGCACTTGTTGTCCACTGTGTGGGTATATATTCCGTATTTAAAATGACATTGAACAGGTTGGTCAATTTTGTTGTTGTTTCTTGTAGTCCCGCCTTCATCATCTCATTGGTTATGTGATCAGTGCCGGGAGCTTTTTCTGTGGTTTTATTGCATGTTGAACTTCACTTTCAAGAATTTGATGGACTTCTTCTATGTTGCCTTCAAGGTTTATGCTACTTTTTTGAGTTTTCAGTAGAATATAGTTTACGATAATAATCTGTTGCAATCTTAAGAACTGGCTGCCTTCTTGTTTCTTCTTGACCTTTTTTATTTTTTATTTTTGGTATCCATATCTTTTAAGCTCTTTTAAGGCCTTGTTTATACCTCCTGATTTGGATATATGGTGTTTGATACATTCAAGTCTTCTATTGTTCTTATCTTGATTTATGTTATGGCTTATTACTTTACTTAATTTATTTATTTCTCGTAATATTGCATCGTCTTTCTTATTTTTAAGTAACTGCTTCCTTTTCTGAATTAGGACTATTGTCTTAGAGGTAAGTGTATTTTTGTTTAGTTTTTTCTTGATTTTTGTTTTATAGATTTCATTTATTTCTGTGTTATAAAGTTCTTGCGTTTTGTTTAATTCTTCAAGTGGCGTATTTTTTTGTGATGTGCACATTAACAAGGCATTCCCTTTCAGGTTTAAGTACTTCCTCTGTTTCTTATGTTCTTTGTTAAACAGGCTTGCCTTGACCATGCGGTGATCGCTGTTGAAGTTAAGATTATTATGTTGACATTTTGGAATGATTTGGCTTCATTGCTTATTATTATATTTCTTTTGGCCAGCTTCTTCTCAAAAATACTGTTTATTATGGTTAAGTTGTTCTCAAGGGCCATGTTTACGATCCTTTTGCCATTGCCGTATTCTCTTCACCATGGTTCTGTTTACCTATTTTGCCATTAAAGTCTCCCATGACGATGGTTTTTATGGGCAATTTTCAATGCGGTTGAAAGTTGGCTCTAGAAATCTTCTTTTATTGTTTCTTCTGCTGCTTCTGTCGGTGCATAGAAGAATTTAAAAACTATTAAATGGATATTGGATATACGAGCCAGAAGAAAAAATAAAAGATACAATTAAAGCGGTAGCAGTATTTATAATTGGAGATGAGAAGATAAAATTTTGTAAATGAAAGAATGTCAATAAAAAAAAAACGGAAAAAAATAAAGAACTAACATTAATAATGGAATACGGGCCGAACGAAGCGCAAAACAGAAACAATTTGTTTGCAGAAAAAATGACAGAAGTGATAACAAAGTAATAGTCCTAGAAGACCTTAAAGGAAAAGTGAGGAACAAAAACCAAGAAATCAAATGGCTGGAAAGTAATCAGCTTGGCAAACGAATTAAAATTGGAAACCCACACTTTGTAAAAAAGAACATCCACATAATAACAAGTAACAAGTAGAAACGGAAAATGAATAATTAGCTGTTTCCTGATAAACAAAAACATGTTAAAAAGTTAAAATGCAAAATTAAAAAAAGCCCCAAATAGAGAACAAGCACTTTGGGTTAGAAATAAAACAAAATAAAAAAGAGACAAGAGGAAGACCACTAATTAGAAAATTAAAAGCTGTGCGCTAAATAGCAATGAAATGAGAGACAAATTTAGAATAAATAGGTAAGACAAAAACAATGAAAAAACAAAAAGTTATAGTAGGCAGACGTAAGAACTTTTAGAGCAGCAGAACACAGTTGTCGTGCTATACCACAACTGTGGTATAGTTAAGGGAAGTGTGAACAGAACAAACGGGAGGGCAGAAAGAATAAAGTTAACAGTACAGGAAAAGAAAAGAATAGTGAAAATATTTGGAAATGAAAATCCAAGATAATTTCCAAGAATACCAAGAAAAGTAGAAAATAGTAAAAGAAAAAGAAAGAAAACAGAAAGCTACTTCTTGATATTATAATTAAAAATATAAAAGGTAAAAATGGTAACATCATAGAAGATAAAGGCAAAATTATAAAAATATAGAGATAATACTTTATGAAATTGCTAGAAGACAGAGAAAGAAACGAATCATTACTATCCAATACACAACACAAGGACATAAAAATGAACATATCACATGAAGAAGGAATAAACACAGAAGAATTGAAAAATTTAATCAGAAAAACTGAACAAGGAAAGCACCCAAACAAGACATGGTAATTACAAATATTTTGTAGGCACTATCAGAAATAGCGGTAAAAGAACTAAGGAAAATAACGAATAAAGCTCTAATAGAAAGTACACCCAAGAGATTGAGCCTTATAATCTCAATGTTTAAAAAGACAATAGAAACTATCCGAAAGCACACTTGACGAAACCCAATTTGGATTCAAACCAAATAAAAACAGGAAACCGTGTAATATTTATAATGAAACAAAGAGGAGAAAAGGCAATTACAGACGGTAGAAATGTGTGTTTTATTGAAATGAAAAAAAGCTTCCCAGAAAATTAAGAGAAAAACATCTTGCAGACAGTACCAAAAAGAAGAGTACCACATACAACTCGAGCAACACAAAGTTTATATGAAAATACACAGGGTTATGTCAGAATAAGGAAAGAAAGATCGAATTCATTTTAAACAATGTGGGTATGGCTGCACACTAAATTCATTAAGATTTTCACTGGTTTTGGAGAAGTCACCGAAAGGAGCAAAGCAAGAAATTGAACCGCGTGAAGTGAAGAATGAAAGAACCCTAAATAAAGAAAAAACTGTGACAATAGTATAAGAACTACAAAAACATAAATATGAAAAGCAAAAATTTAAATATTTATAATCACTAATCACAGATTACGGAAAAAACAATAGGAAACAAAAGAAAGCATCATAGTTGGGAAAAACTTCCCAGGTTTCCGAAAGAAAAAAAATGGCCGCTATAGAACTGAGATACTTAAGAAAAATTGAGGATAAAAACCAAAACAGAGAATATCAGAAATATAACGTACAAAAATAAACTAAAAGTAAAACCAGTAGAAGGAAAAGTAGAAGAATTTCAGTTAGGATTGTATGGGCATGTGAAAATAATGACAAATAACAAATTAGTTAGACAAGTACATGAACTAAAATCTGTCAAAAAGAGGCTAAGAGGAAAACCAAGAAGAACTTATAACGAAAACGAGAGATGTGTAGTGATAAAAAAAGGGAACAAAAAAAAGGAACACAAAAGCCTTGTAACTACTGAACACAACAGTATCAGCTGGAACATTGGCCAATTCATCTTTACAAACAGCTTACTGGGCGTATTAGTTACATTCTTTAAGTTGCTGGATCACCTAACAAAAACGAATGTTTAATGTTAAAACTCTTTTATTTTACAACATTTTTCTTGGCAGTTAATACGTTGTTGCAGACATTGGACGCAATTTGCATGGTATTTTTTCCTGGCAAATCAGGTATCTCCAGAACATGGGTTTTAACGTATTAACCGCCTTTTTCGGGGTCGATAATCGTTGTCTACGAAGTTTGTTCTTCACGTGTGGGAAGTACTTGCTTCGGCGGTACATATGCTAAATTGGAACGATACAGAAAATATTAGCATGGCGTCTACGCAAGGATAACACGCAAAATCATAGAGTTCCACATTTTTAAGAGGATTAAACCAATATAAAAAAGTCTCCTCGCCTATTAAGACTATACAACGCACTTGGGCAAGAAGCAATATCGACAAAACCCACGCAGAACCTTACTCCTCAGATAATGAACCAGAGGGAAAAACGAAATCCTTCAGCCACTAGAGGCACCTTATCAACTTGAACCACCTATCGAAGACCAAGGAAATTCAAAGAATCATTGCCTTTCTAAAAATCTCCAGGTCGTGATTTGATCACCTCCACAATCTTCATTTCGCTCAACTGTTTCATTAAATATTAAGCCCAGGATATTTTTCACTGCAACGGAAAGTGGCACGAATTATCCTAATCTCAAAACTAGAAAAACTGCAAAGTTAATATCTTATAGACCTATAAGATATCCTTCTGAGAATATTTTAAATTCTCGAGAATAATGGCGCAATTCTCAGTCACCAGTTTGGACTTCGCCAAATGCATTTGACAGTTGAACAAATCCATATAGTAGCGGAAAAAATCAACGTAACGTTCGAATCTCAACAATTCTGCTCAGCAGCATACCTGGACATCACCCAGGCTTTCGACAAGGTTTGCTTCACTAGTCTACTGTTCAAGTTACAAAACCGTCTGCCACGAAACTATTTTCTAATCCTAAAATCCTACCTCCAAGTTAGACACTTCTAGGTTAAAGTCAAATCTGAATGCTCTGAGCTCTGCCCAATAAAAGCGGGGGTACCCCAAGGTAGTGTACTTGGCTCACTATTGTTTCTGATATATATGGCCGATCTGCCCGCCTCGCCACCTTTGTAGACGACACTACAGTTCTTGCTTCGGATAACGATCTTGCGTCACAGAAACTGCAGGCCAACCTTACATCCATTAAAGACTGGTTAAATAAATAGAGAATAGAAGCTAATGAAGCCAAGTTCGTCCATATATAACCTTTACCACCCCAGAGAAAATTGCCCCCAGGTCCATCTAAACAATAGTTTATTACATCAACAAGAAGAAGTAAAATACCTCGGTATGCACATTGATAGAAGACTCACTTGGCAGATGACTAATTCATTCGATATTTTGAATGCTCAGATACTATGGATGTGTGTGAGCTTGCAGTGTTATGAGATTATAATCCCGTCTGTGGATGTGTTTGTCATCACGATAACTCAAAAACTAAAGCTCTGATTGCCACCAAATTTGGTACCCAAGTACTTTAGACCAAAAAAAGCGCGAGTTTCATCATGTTAATTAAAGCTTTCGGTAGTTACAAATTTTGGTTTACACCCTTTTCGTTATTTTTCCAAAGACTTTTAGCAAACAAATGGTTGTGCACTATTCACAATGGATCGTTTTACAATCCTCTAAAATAATGTCCACGTTTTTTAAAAAAAAAAAAAAAAACAAGCGACCATTTGCTTCGAGATGCTTCGACCTCGTACGACTTTTGTTGGGCTTGGCTCATCGTGGAAGAACCATACAGTCAACTGCTATTTATTTTCAGGCTCATACACATAAATATAAGATATATCACCTGCGACGATGCACTTGCATTCTTTCGACCAATCGATAGTTAACTTATGTGGGAACAACGCACAACACGGCTTTTTCATGGTTAAATGTCCATACAAAATTTTGTATGTGTGTTAGTCATACTAATACCTAAGCATGCCTGACTTTCACGATGAGTCACATGACGATCTTGTTTAGGAATCTGCGCACGGCATCGATGTTTGCTGGCAACACAACTGATTTCGGACCACCTTCTTTAAATTTATCCGACAGTGGACTACGACCATGATTAAATGAATTAAACCAACGAATACAGTGTTATTGTGTGGGGATTTTCCACTAAAAGTTTAAGTGAATTAATCGACGCAGTTGTTGAGATAATCCACACCAAAAGTCATAAAAAATCAGTTAATCTTTAACTTAATAACAATAAAATAAAAAGCGTCCGTATGTCAAAATGTTCTGAGTATATATGACGTAAAAAACATCAAACTGTGTGATACAAACGTCAGATTACACCCTGCACATGCAGGAATATTAACTTGCAATAGATATCGAGCAGCCCACATATAGATGGAACATGAGATATCTTCGCATGGTCTAGTCAGATGTTTCTAAGGTTAAGACTCTTAACTGCAAAAAATTGTGGCGATGTGTCAATAGCCTGCCTCACTGTTGCGATATTCTCGGGTGTCCGAACGTTATGAAACCCGCCAGCCAATTTTCGTTTTAATGCTGAAGCAATATGTCGAAAATTGTGTACTCACAGCATTATGGGGTTTTTGGTCAAAACCCTTCCACTCCGAAATACCCATAAAATAGCCGCCGCCCCACAAACAAAAAAATTGCCATTTTAAAGTAAGTTTCCAACACAAAAGCATGGTGCTTACTACTTTACGACTCGAGCGCCGTCTATCAGTACATTGCGCGCAGCGGTCAGTTCAAAAAGGGGAGGCCATTCTGACGAACCTTGTATTATTAATTTGAATAATGTGCACCAAATAATAAGAACTCAATATTCTTTTGTGAAAAAAATTGCAGAAGTTGCATTTTAAAACGCGACACTTGTTTTTTTATTTATTTTCCCCACAAAATCTCGCTTATGTATTAAACAGCGCTTTCGACAGAAAATGACAGAGCCATTTTGAAAGAAACAAACTGAGGCTTATGAATCATGGCGAAATCAATCCGGCTGGAGCGCTGCCAGGAAGCAGCCGAAAGTTTCCTTTTCAAGTTCACAAAATAAACACTAAACATTTCGGTATTTAAAAGCAGCGGAGCTCGCGGCGCATGCGGAATCGAAGCTCGAATTTCAATTTTCGGAGTTCCGACTGCTTTTAATAAGTTTTTTTGATTCGAGTTCGCGTTTTGTATTACGCTTTCCACCGCAGGAGAAGGCGTCCAAATGGAATTAGTTTGAAACTCGAGAAAGCGTGGGGCTGCCCAAATTGGGATTGGATGAAAATGTTTATGTTTCTTCCTTTCAGATTGCTGCGAATGAACGACTAGTTGAGCGCAATGCTTCACCGCTTGTAAGAGCAATGTAACTCGGTTTTGGAAGTAAAACTCGTACTTTAAGTAAGAATACTCTTGATCCCGTTGGTCTATGGTAATATAAAAATACAGATAATTGACGCCTTTGTATAATTTCCCAATTAGAGATTTAAATTTAAGGTATTATTTTATTATTTATGTAAACTAACTTTAGTTATGCTTTTTTCGTTTACTGTAATTTTAATTTTTTTGTTCGCCCAGTTAGTCTCACGCATTTGAATTGAAATGCTGCAATAAAAATGCCAACTATTAATCTTTTCATAAAAGTGCACAATGTAATTTCCAAGCTTTTTAACAATATGAACCAAACCAATTTACTTTTGTAATTTCAATTTCCCGCACAGTTTCATTAAACCACATCTTTTTTCTTGTTATTCGGCAGGCGTTAATTCTCCGAATTTCCTTTGCTTCAAAGGAATCTGGGCAGAGCTGTTGGCACAGGCCCAGAGCCTATTGATTTCCAGATAAATCACTCTCATTTGTGATCTCATTATTTTAAATTACTGCAGATGTTGTTTCCGAACCCAATAAGTTCATTTATAGAATATGTTGTACATTAGCGTAACTTCTATTTAAGTCCTTTATGTCGTTTTGTACAGAACCTAAGGTTATAACAGGCATCTTAGCGTAACAAGGAAACTAACTTCTATATCGTCACAGATACAATCCAATGTATTTGTTATATGTTCTGATGTAATTCAATTTCTAGTATTTAATTAATTAACTTCAGCAAATTACAACTCCGCCTGCGACAGTTGCTGGGTGGATCTAGAAGCTGCCGTTGCCGGTCAAGCACGGATAAAAGAAGAGAGTTGAGAGGTGAGGTTAGCGACCTGCCTTTTGGAAAAGAAATAAAATGTTCAAAGAACTGTTAAGGGAACCCGAGCGATCTACAACGATGAAACACACTACACCGAAACGGAAAAAACCATTTTGGAACGGAAATAAATTTAGACCAGCCTACTGGGATATCACATCCTAAAATTTTAAACACCAAATGAGACGTTATACAGACCATTAGCACTACGATAAATATATGTCGGCAGAAACTAAAAGCAAGGGCAAAAGCACCACAAGATACCAGAACTATATCATGTTTTATAGTGTAGTTTACGAAGATTCTAGAGCATATTCGTACACGAGAAGCTTAAAAACTTGGTGGAGGATGTAAATTACCTTAAACTTAAAAACGAAAAGGTCCGTGTTATAAGTGTTTATACACCAAACATAACAAAACCATAAGAATGTTTTGATGAATTACAGGAGACATTAAACCACCTGCCAAAAATCGATACACTCATCGCAATGAGCGATTTTGACTTTCATACTGATAATGAAATAATTACAAGAGCCGTGCAGAGACACGACAAAAAATAGTAAACGAAAACGGATATGCACTAATTGGACTAAACACACATAATGAGTTGAGAACTAAACAGATTTGTCGACCACAAAAACTAACATAAGTATACGAGGTGTAGCAGAAAAGTAATGAGACTGGCAACACTGCAAGCGATCTGGCAACGCTACGCTGTTGTCCTTGATAGAGTGCGTGTATAAATACCCTCCCATAGCTCAGTGCGAGTTTCAACTCGTTCCGTTAACTGCGTGATTTTTGTGCCTGCTCTTAGTGAAGTTGTATTTTGGTTGTGCGTCACGCAAAATTTGGAGCAACGTTGTGCCATTAAATTTTGTGTTAAGCTTGGAGAATCGGCAAGTGTGACGTTTAAAAAGTTAAATCAGGCCTATGGGGAACTTGAAATTTTGACAGAACATTTACACGTGCGAAAAATCTGTGCCAACATGGCGCAAAAAAACCTCACAATTGAGCAGAAGGACATTCGAAAAAACAAGTGTCTTGATCTTCTTGGTAGAATCGTTAATGAGCAAGATTTCTTTTTGTCATTTGGGAAACACCCAAAAGTCTGTAAAGGACATGCTGAAGACCATACCGGTTGAAGACTTTCAGCGCTGCTACCTACAGTGGAAACAATGTCTCGATCGGGGTGTAGCTGCACAAGGGAACTACTTTGAATGGGATAACATTGATGTTTAAAAAAAATAAAAACTTTGGTAAGTAAAAAGTCAGTCTCATTACTTTTCTGCCACACCTCGTACATTCTCTAACGCAAGAGATCAAAATCAATAATTGACTATGTGATCACAAATCGAAACATACATCCTATCCAAATGCTTTATGTGAGAACTTTGACTTCAACTAATACAAGAACACAACACGGTATAATCCTATGTGAATTGTAATTACAAATATACTATAGGATCACTAAGAGACGACAGTGCAAAAACACTCTATGAACAAAAACTAAACGACAAAATTGCCTAAAACTGTATGGTAATACATAACACTGTAGAAATAACCTGAAAAAGATCAAAGATAATTAACAAATAGTGCAATAAGAGCCCTACGAAAAAGAACAATCAACATCAATGTAAAAAAAAACAATAAACCATGGTTCACTAACGAAGTGGAAAAACAAGCGAAAGAAAAGAAAGCATACAAATGGAAGATCAATATATCTATACCTAAATATAAAAAAGAAAAAGGAGAGAAAAATTTAAGATGTCTATTTTCTATGAAAACTTCCAGTCTATGACTATCTCGAAAGAACCCATTGGGTGCAAACTCTCAGTAGATGGCAACATAATACAACAGGTATCAAGATTCAACTACCTGGGAGTAATCACATCAAGTGAACGATGTGTGAAAGAAGAAGCCCGCACACAAGGCCACAAAGCAGCAGTGGATGTTTCAAAAAAATCACCTAAATCAACAAATTTATGAGTAATGAAAGCAAAACACAAATTTTAAGTCATACATGAAACTGGTACTTACGGAACGTCATCGAAACAAAAGCATAAAGAATACCGAAAACAAATAAAATAAAAATTTGAAGATCGATTCAAAGAGTTACACTTAGGTACCGGATATGACGTAGACAATTAAGAAAAGAACTAAGAATACAGGATGTGGTAAGGTGGACTAGAACATAAAAGATGTTTTGGAGAAGTTATATGGAAGGAATGAATTTGGAACGATTAGCCAAATGGACTAAAACGCAACGACCTGCTTTCTATCGCTTGCCAGTATCCTTGCTTCCCCATATATCATTCTCTTTTCCTCTAGCATCTTTACCACCATCTTGTTCTAACTTTGTCAGTATTTTCCTTTTTTCTTTTTTTCTGAATTTTTATTTACATACTTGTCTAATCAATCTTGTTCCTTCTAATCTATATAAGTGGCCCTACCAATTGTATTGTATTTTTCTAATAAAATGCAATGTGTGTGTGTTATACTTCTAACTCTTTCGAACTTCTGTATATTTTTTGGTGATGTCTTTTACTCTCCTATGGTATTTCAAGCCAACAGCCTGCATCTTCCCCTTCTGTTTTTCAGTCAGTACTCAGGATTTGAACCCAAACGTTAGTACTGATTTATGTGCGACTTTAAGCACATCCATTTTGTCATTCTCAAATTTGTTTATTTTTAAAATTGCTGTTTGTTACAAAATACACTCCTTTACCAATTTTTTTCTGCCTTCCATTGCTTTCTACTTCTACATCTAGATATAGGAAAGTTTTACTTGTATTATTTTGGCTCCACCTATCGTTATGTTCAACTCTTCTTGCATTTTTCCACTATAATCGATTTTGTTTTATTTTTATTTAACGCCATCCAATTCTCTTCTAAAACTACTGTTCGGGCTTTACTGCCGGGCGCCCGTGCGCCTTTACAAAAGATACTTAACTTGGTGTCGCCGCTGTATCGGAGACGCTGGACCCCTCTCTCGGATGCGCCGCCACTGGGCCTTAGCGAGAATGGGGTGCACGGGCTCGCGTGCGGCGCCGCACGACATTCAGCGCAGGGACTTGACTCGAGCCCGTTGAGCCTCCCAGACGTTAGCGCCAGTACGCTGCTTTCAAGGGAAAGAGGACTGCGTGACAGCGAAACAGGTCAGTGTAGAATCGTGATGATTGATGTGTATGCGGCCTCTTGTGTTGTAAGGGCAGTATGTGTGCATTGGGAAACGAGTCACGGAGCGATCGTGGCCCTTCTGCGGCGTAGTGCTTTGTGGCAACCCCGTGTTTCCGGAGCCTGCATGACAAGGACACAGCTCAGTGCAGAAGCTGTACGTTTGTTGCGTATGCGTCCTATTGTGTTGTAAGGGCGGTGTGTGTGTTCCTGTGTAAGGAAGCACGGAGGTCCGTGTCCCTTCTATGGAGCCCCGTGGGGGGTTGGACTCGTCCGCCTAGCTGGTCATCCTCACAGGGGAACGGTGTCCGTAGGGGCAGGTTGCCTAGTTGGTCACCCTCACTGTGGAGCGGTGTCCGTGGGGGCGGGACGGGACGGCGCATACACTCGCCCAGGTAGAGAGGTTACGCGGCTTGCGTAATTGCGTTCGCGCCACTGGCGGCGTTGCGACACGATGATTTGTATTGTCGTTTACTATTGTTTCTTGTATGAATTGTATTTAGCTTAAGTTTACAACTACCAATAAAACCTACTCTTGCCCCGGTTTTCCTCTCTAATCGCTAGAGGTTTTATGCCTAGTCAAGTAGTAACTTTCGCTTGATCCTTTGTGTTTTATTGATTGGACATGCGCTCACTCAATCCTTAACTAAATCTCACCCTTACAGTAATTCTAATTAACCACTTTTAACTTTCACTGTATCTTGGTCATTTGGAACCAGACAACTGCATTTTATATTGTTTCGTTTTCTTCCAATTTCTTTTCACTTCTTGCCATTATTATTATGTTCTTCTCAAAAACTCTTTCGCTATTGTGACCTATGTTTACTTTTTTTAATTGTGCTGAGCGTTCCTTAATGATTTGGTCTAAAAATGTTACAACAATGGACTCCCCCCCCTCGATTTAAGCTATATGTCGTAGTACATGTTTTTATCTCATGCTCTTGTAGATAATTTTATTTACGTCATTATGCCTTAGTTTTTTCTTGGGACTTTATCGAATGTCTTTTTAGGTCATCGAAGGCTTAATATAACTTATTGTTTCTTTTTGATTCCTTTTTGGGATAGCTGCTTTAACATGACGTGTGATTATTTTTCATGAAACCGCTATCTGTTCTTCTTCCCGTATTTTATAATATATATTCGAGTAATATTTTTTATTACTTTATGACCTACATTTTTTATCATTTCTGTCTTTCTTTAGATATTTTCTGTCATGTTTTTGGTACTTCTGGTTGTCAAATATTCATTATCTTCTTTCGTTTTCCTTAATAACTCCAATACTTTGTAAAAAAGTTTTTTTGTTGTTTTCCGGTTTTTCCCGAATTCTTTCCATGCATCTTTCTCTGTTGTCGTAAAAAACTCTTTCACTTTTTTCTTTTTTAATAATTTCATAATTTTCGGCTGTTCTGTTAGCTAAATAATTATTTCTTATTAATTGTTACTTTTTATTTTCGTCTGTCCATCAAGCCCGTTTTGGTTATTCTACATACCTTTTTAACTGTTTAAATTAATACATTTTTAATATAATTTTCGAGATTATTATTAACTGTATTTTACTATGCTATCGTCCCCATTTTTCTAGTAATTATTTGTTTCTCCAATATGTTCTTATTTTTTAATTTATGTTTTTATTGATTTATGCTTTACTTTTTTTGTTTAACTACACCGCCATTTTTCTTGTGTCTTTCTCCGTGTTTCATTTTATTTACTACTAGGTTGTGGTCGCCACCAATTTCAAGCCCCATTCTTAATTTCGTGTCTATTATCGCATTTTTATTGTCCCTTTCAACTATAATTATCCTTTTCGTACTACATCTCAGTTCTCTTATGTATGTGTTTATTTTATATATATTTTTCCCTTAGCCTCTCTTTATTTGACCCGTACACTCTTATGATTGTTTTTTATTTTATCTTTTCCAATGTACTTATTCACTCCGACTATAGATTTGTTGTTCGAATTTATTTTTTATATAATACAGTCAACTTCAGCTGCTTCACTTTTGTTGTCTTTCACTCCGCTATATATAAGTATGTGTTTTTTTTTCTATTTTCTTCAACTCATCTTTTTTATTTGTTTCTATTATGATTAGTGTATCCAAACCATGTTTTCCAAGTCTTTCTAAAATTTAATTTCCTTTCTTTGTAAGCTGTTAATATTCCACGTTTTTAAGTTCTTCTATTAATCTTTTCAGATGCGAGTAAAGGTACATTGATAATAGATAATATTGTTTTATTGCTAGCTAATTATAAGCTTGGTTTCAGTTCAAGTTGGAACGTTTGCTGTGTATAACAAATATAATAGGGGCCCAGCGCACTTCCTTGAGACACTCTACTAGCAATGTATTGAGAATTTGAAAAGACACTATCTACTCTAGTTAGAAATTTCTGTGACACAGGTAGGATTTTAGTAGAAACTATATACGAGTCGGAAAAACTGATCTGAGCTTTAATAATAAACTCGTATGCCATACTCTATCGAAAGCTTGCTTAATGTTTAAGAAGGAAATTATGTAATATTTTTTGGTTCTCTTTGATTTTATTTGTTTTGTAACAACCCTGAAAGTTTTCTGTACTACCAAGTGACGTTTTCAAGAGATAAATTTATCCGTTGGAATAGTTTCGTATATCAACAATCTCTTCTGTTTCAACCGTTTTGGGCATAGTTGGAAGTAGGCTTATTGGTAAATATGATACTAGTTCTGTTAGTGATTTACCAGTATTGTACTATTATTAATGTTCTTCATGGCACGTTACTTAAAACTTGTTCTGTAATGAGATCGTAATCTGGAGATTTATTGACACTGGTGCGTTTGGTTTCCTGTTTTACTACAGTAGTTGACATAGGTTTGATTGGTATGGGCAATACGCATAGCGCATAGGTAATGTCTTTTATTTCTTCTTAATTGTCCTAACTGCGCAATTATAAAGGCGACTTTGTCAATTTCAAGTCTGGCCCTTGTTTTGTTTGCTTTTTTGATAGGTAGCATTACAATGTTAGACCTTTTACATTTGTACACTCCTTGTAGCTCATCATATTAATCAATCGTTTTTTAGATAAGTTGATTATGCGGTACTTGAAAGTTGCATTTTCTTTCATTGCACCTTTTCAATAAGGTCAATTTATTGTATATTGTTTTGTCATAGAGATTTGTAGTTTTCTGTCGTTTATTTCTCGCTCTACGTTTTCTAATGACCAGATCTTTTATATGTTGTTAGTTTTAATACATTGATTAGATTCAGCAGACGTAGATTTTCTATTAGAAATATTCTGTTGCGTCGTCTAGATCATCAGGTGCTTTAACTCATATTGCAAGATCGGTGCTTCCATGTAACAATGATTAACCTCATTACTCATAATTACATACATTATTATGATAACTATTGGTCAGATCGGATGTTAGGTCATAGTTGGATTCAGTTTTGAAGAACGCATTAACAATGCTTTTTGTCATGGCAAGATAAAACGGATCTGGTACTTTATTAAGAATAGTAGGGCCACAAGTTAGTTTACAAGTTGATAAATAATTCAAGTTTAGATTTTAAATGGCACAAAGGAGGTTTCGCCCATTCAGATTAAGTGAACTTGCGTCTGGCTTTCCAGTCGCCGGAGATTAAAAATGTATTACCAAATATCAATATAAATACGATGTCGAAGAGGGCAATAAACAGCTGCTATGGTTGCGAGGTAGATACTAGTTTCTATTTGCAGTAATGTGCCCTGAAGTTTGTTAGTTTGATATAATTCAAAGCACCGCTGATTCTCCCTGAGCCGTTTTATTTGGATGATTTGTAAAACAAACTGTAAAATTTGGCATTTTATTTAGTTTCGTCACTGTAATTTAATACTAGATTTAATAAGTTACGATTCAGATCATCAGCGAGCGGCAGCTCTAGCTAAAACTAAAAAAAATCGAGTAGTTGGTTAACGGTTCTTCCAATGAGTATAGGCACGCTACTGGATGGTAATACTCTGTATCTCTATATCATTAAAACTTGGTTTATACATCTGTACACTTCATGTTTGTGTGTGTGGAAAGCCTATAGATAATACTTGATTTTATTTTTTTGATATAAAGGGGTAAATATTTGTAACTCTGTATGCCCGATATGTCTTAGGTAAGTACGTAAGGTGTTTTTGTAATTTTCGATAAAAGTCTACAGTTTGAACAATAATTTTGGATGTATCATTTGCTAAAGCTTTGTTTTGAAATTGTTTCTTCGATAAATTATCCAATACTTGTTTATAATTAAGAACTGTATGTAAAAGGTAGGTGGTGGTTTAAGTGTGTTAAGCTGTTGTAATTTACATTAACATTTATTTATTTATTGTTATTATTATTTTCTGTTAAGGATTCCTGTTCGCTTGTTGTTTCAGTGCCATTTGTTATAGTATTTTCTCGCATTTCACTATCATTTTGCAGATTTAAATTAAGCTGTGGTCGAAAAGGCGACCTTTGATGATTTCAATTTAGAAATATATGCTCTATAAATTTTTACGGCTGTGCTGAAGGTGACTACCAGTAATTCGGCCCAAATTTTTACCCTCTGAGAAAGCTGCCCAATGGCTTGATTAACTGCATAATTTAACTTAATCCACTTCATACTTTTTGAAGTCGTACGGGAGCACGCATTGATAATTTTGAAAAAAATGGTTGAATAAACAAAAGTGAAAATTTTCTTATTTTGCCTTCAAACATTGAAATTCTGTTTTGAGTTTATTTAATATATTACTTGTCCTCCAACCTTTCACCCGAATAGAGAAAATCGAGTTTTGGGGTTAGAATTCTCACATTTTTAAGAAAAAAGTGACCCCACCGTGATGTTAGTGGTGAAAGGTTATTATAGAAGCCATAAAATACTCTAGAAAGTTCCTACGATAGGAGTTCGACGAAAGATGATGTAGCAAATGAGGAATGATAACATTTCAAACAGTGGTGAGGATAAGGAATTTGGCGAGATGAAGAAATATAAAGTAAAGTACGAGATCATTTGAGTTCTAAAGGCAAGATTCATGCCAAACGTGACGAAAAGTACAATAAAACTATGGCAGAATAAATTGGTGACGCTAAACTCAAGATACGATATTTTAAGCTCCCAACTGTAAAGATGTCAAAGTTTCATGGTTAGGATTTTAGGCTCAATTTCAGAAGATTAGTGAGGATGCTCATAGGAGCGGAAGTAAAAAATTTCTTTAACTACGCCAACTGCTGAAACCTAGAAAGAACTTTGACTAGTTGGCTATGGGTTATTCTACATTAAACGTAAAGTTGAGAAAAGCGCTTTAAAAACGGTATGGGAACGAGGATTTACAGCTGTAGATCTACATACACAAGTTACTAAATTTAGTAATTTCTAACCTTATTGCTAAAGAGAAAAACTCCTGTTAGGAGTTTGTGT
Source organism: Sinelater perroti (assembly GCA_036346155.1). NCBI lineage: Eukaryota > Metazoa > Arthropoda > Insecta > Coleoptera > Elateridae > Sinelater > Sinelater perroti. The sequence goes on from JARFIY010000344.1 coordinate 7,981,755, forward strand.
CAGAAATTTGATTTTCACTTACGTGCTTTAGAAAATCTGAATTTAGAGACTTGGCTGTTTTCATTCATGTAGTCGAGCCTTCTCAAACACATTCAAGACAATCAGCGGCAAAGTCCTTTGTCTACCCATGATGACACCCCGCCCAGAACAAAACTTGACCTTCTTATGCCACTTCTTGAAAAAGAAGTGGAGATTCAACAAAAAATCGAGATTATCAAAAGCTTTGTCTAGAATAATGTATAAGTCAAGCCTTTCTCCCCAGCTGAATGACAGGATAAGAAACCTAACACATCCGACGCTAACAAAAAACAAAAACGCAAGCCCCTGCCTATTTTATATTTATTTTACGATGTTCAACATCCACTTGTGTATTCTGCGATAAGATGGGACATAAAAGTCACAAATATGTTTGAACCAAGGTAATGCCATATGGGAAAAGAATCAAGATACTACGGACGAAGGATTTTTGTTTTCGCTGCTGTGACTCTCACATCAGCAAGGACAGCAAAACTTCAAATTCACAGTGCAAAATATGACACAAACAACATTTTACACTGCTCTGCAGAGATCAGAAGAGAATAAGCGACGAAACATATAATACCGCCCGATCAACTAATAAATTCAAGAGACACGTACCACCTCCAGTAACACCAACCTAAAATGTAATAACGAAGTTGTTCTACAAACTGTTTTAGAGAAGATAGTAAATAGGGATGGGGTAAAAATTGCCAGATAAAGTTTGTCAGGGAAGCTACATGGTAGCTGCAACAGTACCATAAGTAAAGTTGAAATCTGTGGGAATCGAACAACTCTGTATCACATGTTAAGTACAAAGTTGTTTTCCAATTCATGGGCAGAAATTTATCGTCAACGAGCATGATAAGTTATGCGGATTACTTCCAAAGGTGACTCATAACCTTTCTAGTTTAAGAGAGAAGCTTATGAGAATTAACCTGACGATGTAAGGAGTTCATCTGACATTAAACTTTTGATTGGAAGTGAGATGTGCGCTCACTTCATCCTTGAAGAAATTGAACGATTAAATTGAGAAATCACTGCTATGAATATTAAGCTGTGTTGGATTTTGCTAGTGGGGAGTCATAATCAGATGAGGATGAAGGGAGGAAAGAAGAAAATGCATTGTGCTTATCCATGCATATTGCTGACGTAAGTGTGACAAGATTTTGGGAGTTAGAGGAACTAAAAACCGCGCCACAGAAAAATAAATAAAGCTGAAAAACAGGCATACAACAATATAACACAAAACGACGAGAATAGGGATGTCGAGGAGCGTCCCTGGAAGGGTAATCTGCCGGGATGTGGTATGTAAACGTCTTCAGGAAGCGACACGAAAATTAATTTAAACTGGACTTTACGGCGCCTCCGATTCTATTTTCAAAGAATGAAAAGCTGTGGAATTTATTAAAGAAACAAGTGAACTTAAACCAAGGCAGAACATGCATTATCTCTGCCATCGAACTGTAGTTAAGGATGCCATTAAGACTCTCACTTGGCCAGTCTTTGATGCCTCATGCCGGATAGGTAATGTGTGGTGCTACTCGTAGCCTCTTCATCATACCAGAGGTTATTTTTCATCACTTAAACTTTACCAAAGGACGAAGTTTTCGAAAAAAATTAATTATTTGCTTTGTACGGGTAATTGTACAGCTGTATAGGACACGGTGGAAGCTTATAATTTATCCAGAGATAAAGCAGTAAAACTATTTTTGGTCGCAAAAATAGATCCAAGCCTATGGCTTTCTAGTGAGGAATATTTCAGTGCGTCACTTGGGATAGAAAGGACAATGTACTTTATGTCAACATAAAGAATTTCTTAATTTCTGATAAAGTTACTAACGTATGATTCTATCCACAGGCCAAGAAATATTGGACCCTATTGAATCCACCTATCCAAGTTTGCTTTCTATAAAAATCGTGCGCTAACTAACGTGGCTAAAAAAGCTAAAATTGGAAAAGGAACTACTGAAAGCTGAAATTCGGATATTTTAGAAGTGGTATGATAAAGCAAAGAACTTGGAACAATTACAAACCCCTCGCTTATCTACAGGTGGCGAAAGTGAAAAAAGCAACTGTGCTTTACACAGGTTTGTAAACGCAAGCCAGGACGTCTATTCCACTGTATTATTTTTGCGAAGGAAAATAGAAAGGTGCGTGAGCATACAACTTGACTTTATCAAGTCACAGCTCACTCCAGTCAAAAAAATAACTATTTTAAGGCTAGATCTAATGCGATGCATTATTAAAGTACGGACCGCAACCTTGGTGAACAAATCACTGAATTGAAGAGATGCGCTAGAATGTTATTGGTGTAACTGACTGTTCCACAGCCCTTGCTTGGATCAAAAGGAATTATCGGTAAGCAACGTTTGTTTACAAGACGAAAAAGAGAAATAAGATGAGTGAGGCTAAATACTGAAAACTTGTTGAAATCAAAATGTAGAACGAACTCCAGCTTTATTCTTACATCTTTCCTCCCATGAGAAGTGACGGAGACATAGAAAATGTGATTCCGATTAAACCACGTGAATATATTAGGAGGTAAGCGCAAAAAGCAGTTTCTAAGAGAATACCTATCCGTGCTGGTAAATCGAAATTTAGGACGAACGAGACAGGCGTTGAAACAAGTAATTTGATACTTCTCGGAAACGACAATACCAAAAGAACTAAAAGGTCGTTAGAGAAAGTACTTCATTTGATACCTGGATCCGACGGTATACGTTTAACCTAGGTGAAAGTAGAAAGAGGCAAAATTGTAGGCAGTGTTTAAAGGCTTTTGTCCTTTGATAATAGATGCAGATATGACGACGTATTCTGCAATCGGTAAAAAGTGAAAGCTTTTCCGTGAGCAAAAGCGATTGTTGATGTTACATGAGTACAAGTTGAGTTCAAGTGCGGCTGAGGCTTATCTTCGGACTAATGAGGCTTGGGGTGCAAGTACAGTTGTAGATACAACGGTTTGAGATCGCCTTAAACAACTCAGGATTGGAACGAAGACCTCAGTCGCCAGAAAGGAGCCGGCCGACCATGAGAAATCGATCAAATTGAAGATCCTCTATTGTTGACAACGCGCATATTAACTGACCAATTTGAATGCAACATCAGCACAATTTTTTACATTTTGAATGAGTTTGGAAAGGTTTGAAGGAAGACGCGCCGGATGGCCCATAAACTCACCAAGCGAGTGAATTGTTTTTAAGTTTTGCTGGACCGTCAAAACGAAAATACATTTTTGGCCAATTGCTTGGTTACGGGAGGCGAAAAGTGGGTAAACTACAAGAATCTGGATTCACACGGTATGTCGGTTGAACCGGAAGCAAAGCCAACTAGAACACTAAAGAAAGACTTTCGACAAAAGAAAGCGTTGCTTGGCATCTTTTGGTCTGCTCGTGAAGTTGAATACTGGGAATTCCTTGAAAGTCAAACGGTCAATTCTGAGGTTTATTGTAGGCAGATGGATAAGCTGAATCGCCGTTTGAGTCCTCGCCGTCGAAGTAAAGTTGTTTTTTGGACGAAAATGCGAAACCTTACCGTTCGAAAATGTCCAATGCAAAGATTCAGAAACTTGGCTGGGATCGTGTTGACCATCCGCCTTACCCCCCGGATCTTACCTCTAATGATTTCTATTTCTTCCGGTCAATGCAGCATTTTTAAAAAGAAGGGACTTTGAAACTTTTGAAGAAAAGGCAGAGAATTTTTTGCAAAGAATTTTTTGATTCACAGAATGCAAGCTTTTAACGAGTGATCATGAAATTGCTGGAAAAGTAGCAGGAGGCTATCGAATACTTCGATTAATTGTTTTGTGTTGTTTTTGTTGGGATCATCAATAAAATTTTATTTAAATAGCCAAACGGCGGATAATTTCCGAACAATCTAATACATTGCCCCTGTTAATTTGATTTTAAGATTTTTTGTTATGAGAAGGTTCCCATCCTTGTCATGGTGGGACTATAAAGTGAAACAATTTATTTATACGTATGAAAGCAAGCATTGATAATCTTGAAAAAAATTATCTTAATTTAAGTAAAGACAACTAAATCTACTATTATTCAAGCAAAAGTGAAAAGCTTTTTATTTTGCCTTAAACCATCAAATTTTGTATATTTAACATTATTTTTTTAGCATTTTACTAGAACAGAGGGAATCAAGTTTTACAGTTAGCATTCTTGTATCCTTGACACTTTTGCTGAGAGGGCAATCTGTAAAGTAGCCACGATACAGGTAAACAGTAACATAGATTAAAGGAAATTTACGGTGCCCGTGGATAATCGTGCGACCGTTGGACGCAGGTAATCGCATACATAACCACTCTGTATTCTTAAGGGCAGGTGTATGTTTGCTATTGGTCAGAAGTCGTTATAAGGATGAAAATATGCATTCTTTAAATAAAAGGCAAGGACCAATGAGACAGAATTGTTTTATAAATTAACTTCAGATATTTCTCAAAGGCCTTTTCTGGTTCTATTCTGTCATGTTTTGCCCATTTAAATCTAAGAAGGATTTCTCCCTATTTAAAATCAAGCACATTTAAAGCTATGAGTATTTTTATACACTTGAAGCAAAGAAATTATATTTATTTTTAAAGTTTAAGCATGTTGTCAGTTTAAGTTTGAACATAAATAATTTTATCATTTACTACTTCTTATAAATAAAAATTTACTTTTATATATTACTGTATTGAAGCTGTATAAATGTGTATTAGTATCTTTGACTATCTTCTTAACTGCAGTTGCATTTCTGTACAGTGATGCATAATCTATAACCTGTTACTGATTCCTTTCCAGCTTAATCAATTAAAATTCCAAACTCCAAATATTATCTAAGTTACATAGCAACTCTCAAAATAGTATAGAATCTGTAATACTATTATATACTACTAATATTTTCCTTATAAGTATTCCGTAGTTTAATTTGTATTTGATTTGCCCTTCAACATAATCACTATAAAATACGCGTTTTTGTTGAAATAGGAGCTTTCACAATACTAATTTACATATTATTGTAGAGAAAAAACTTCTTGTAGTTTTATTGTGGCTATAACACCGGTCTGCACTAAATTCTAAATGAATTAGTAACAAATTTAACTTACTAATGTTTGGAAGCTGATTTCAAATACAAATTTGTTTTGAATTCGCGTTAGCCCATTCTCAGCAAAAATTGTACCCTGTGTTTTTGATTAAATTTAGAAATAAAAATAAAATATATTTGTATTTCGTTTTGCGAATATACTAAAAATGCCATCATTTAAATGAATACAACAAATCAGCATTTAGTAGAATCGAACTGAGAACCAGAATCATATTACCGCTGGCACATTTGAAATTGTCACGCAAGATAAGTATTTGGAAGTGCAAGCAAAAAATGAAGCAAAGGGCAATTGTGTTGTACTTGTGTTTACAAAAATCAAAAGCAGTATCGTCCTCACAATCTAAAAAAGCAAAAGTATTTATCCCAATGAAGCTCCAAAGTTTTCTGTAGTTTATAGTCAATTTGTTGTCACGAAAAAGGTCTCATCTGGTTAAAACAAAACATCTTATGTACTAGCCAAAAAATTAGTGCCATACTGGAACTTGTCAAAAATTAGTACGTGGCTTTATTGAATTGGTTCAATAGTGTCGAAAGTACTACATTAAGGCTCACGCGGTCTGTTCTTTAGACTTAACGGCAAATCTGTTCGGACGATCTAACTGTCGCAGTGTTACTTCTGTGCAAGTGCAGTATTTAAAACATAAAAGATACTATTATTACTGTGCCACAGTTTTCAAATCGGTACAGTACTAAAGTCCAGTGCTTCCACCATCGACAAAGAATTCTGAAGATAAAGATAGTGATGATGAAGATAGCCAAGAAAATAATTTGAGAAAAGCGACTCTGGATTCAGGCTTACCATTTCTCAAAAATCAATGATATCCACTCAAAATGACCTCAACAAAGTTGAAATGGGGTATTGTTGACAACTTTGGTGTGTATTTCTGGTTTATGTAGTATAACTTGACCAAAAAACATGTAAAAATTTACAAAGTACTTTCGTAAATAAATTAAATTGCAACAATGATGATGCTTACGCTTAATATTTTTCTACTTTCAATAAATACTGGCTTTAGTTATTGAGCGATTACACTCGTATTAAAATAAATATCTATTTTATGTTTTGCTGGTTAGGACTTTTTTTAAATAATAGAACGGCTACTATTTCGTTACCTTTTTTTTATTTATTTTCATCATTGCTTTAAAAGAATAAACAAGAAAATTTAAAAGTGTTTAGTTCAAGGCATAAAAGCAAGAACCTGTCAGCATCTGCCACTTAATTTTCCTGGTTCAGGTAGAGAGAAAAAGATTTTCTTTCATATTTTTCGAAAAAAGGAGAATTGATCTTCTATACTGATGTACGTCGACTATTATTTTAATTTAACATTCCGTACGAAAGTACCGATTGGAGATCCGTCTAGAAAAAGCCTCTAAGTTGTCATTCTTTACAATGGAAAGACGTATGCGTCAATACCAATCGGAGATTCTGTCCATTTACAAGAGTATCATGAAAATCTAGAATTTTTTCTCGTTAAAATTAAATACGACATTCATAAGTGGATTACGTGCTGCGATCTCAAAACAATATTGATGCTCCTAGGGCACTAAAGAAGGTACATAACGTTTCCTTGTTTTTTATGTAAATGGGATAGTAGAGACAGAGAAAATTATTGGATAACGAAAGATTTGCTAAAAACAACTTTGTTAGAACCTCGAACCAAAAATGTGCTCCGAAAAGCTCTTATAAATCCGAATAAAGTTCTCCTTTTACATCTACATATTAAGTTAGGTTTGATGAAGAAACTTGTCAAAGCATTACCAGACAAAGATAAATGTTTTAAATACGTCTGTGACAAATGTTCCGCCTTACCAAGGGCCAAACTAAGAGAGGGTGTCTTTTCTGGTTTTGTCACAAGAATACTTCTCAAAGATGGTTGGTGTGGCGGCCTTTTCGCCCTTGAACCGCTTGTATATCGTGGCGGCGCATGCTGGCGGCTGTGATGTCTGCCGCTACGTTTTGCCGTCGCACACAAAACGGCATATGGGCTTTTGCTCAGTCGACAAGTCTGCATACGCCGTCGGCGGCACCCTTTGATATGAAAGGTGCTGTCGAATGAAAATTTTCCCGCAAAGACCTACCGCCAAGCCAGGCGCGAAGCCCGGCAACGTACTCGATCCGCAGCGCGGCCAATTCGGTAGTGTCTTATCAACCCGCAATACGCACTCCGCAGCGCGGCCAATTCGGTCGTGTTTAACACCCGCAAGAAACTTACGCACACCGCAGCGCGGCCAGTTCGGTCGTGTTTTTAATACCCCGCAACATACAAGAAGACAGATTCAGCCGATTCAGGTGAGCGATTTGGTAATACTCGTTGGTTGATATCGGTAGCCGCCCCCCAAACGCTTTCGCGACGGCCGTTTAAGGGACGATTTGGGCCTTATCGGTTGACGTTCCAATACGGGCCGTACTACGTATCCCACACCGCATCACGAGAGCGGCTATTTACAAGCCTGCCTCTCCATTTTTTGGTCCTTACGAGCCGAATCGGTATCAGCTACAATACTTGTAGAAATATTCGACCGCTTGATAACTTGGCGTTCTCACAGACTTACGTAGGTTTTGGTAAGGTGACCGCCATAAACTACATACATATTTATTACGCTTTATTCAAGTAAAGTTCCCTTATAATGGATAAGCTGGAATTAAAATTAGTTCAGTTGACTGCCAAAAAAGAGGTGATTTTCGAACGATTTAATCGTTTATACAATACGTCAACAAATATTTCAAATTATGAGTTACGCTCAAACGAATTATTTTTATCTCAAACTGAAGCTATTAGTTAATTATACAGCAGGTTTGAAACAATAATTGAAGAAATTAACAATTTGCAGTTTGAAATTGATCAGACTCCTCCAGACTACTCATGTTTAAATTCTATTGAAGATTTATATTCGAGTATTAAATATAAACGCAACCTTATATTGTCAAACAGCAAAACATTTACAGTAGATCAAAAAAGAGGTATCGTAAAATTACCGCCAATTGAACTGCCTTCTTTCGATGGCAAGACTGAGAGCTGGCCAATATTTTACGAAATATTTCGTAGCAATGTGCATTTAAATACCAATTTGACTGACACGCAGAGTGTGCAGTATTTGATTAGTAAATTAACTCATGACGCTTTAAAATTAACCGCAGGTATTATTCCTACAGGGGATACTTATAATATTATGTGGGATAGTCTTGTTAAAAAGTATCAAGATAAACGTAGTTTAGGCAGTCATTATCTACATAACATTCTGGACATCAAAGGATGCGTCGGTAATGCTGTTAGTTTGAATACATATATAGAAAAATAATCCGCGTCTATCGCTGCATTAAAACAGTTAGACATTCCCGACCTATTAGATTTTGTCTTGTTAAATTGTGGTTTAAGAAAACTTGATCCTCAAACGCTTCAACAATTCGAAAATAGTGTGAGCGGAATAGAATTACCCTCCTGTAAACAATTTATTTCATTTACGCAAGATTATGTCAAAGTACTCGAGCGCTCGCATGTTAATAATTCGCAGACCAAGCCGCGCGCAAATTCCAGTTTACCTTATCACAGCCTTGGCCGTGGCGCACAAGGTGCCTGCAAGTCGTTTGTGTCGAGTGAACAGATTTTTAATACGCGTTGCCCGCTATGCGACAGAGAACACCAGCTGTTTCGCTGCCTTGAATTTAAAAATATGAAATCACCGCAAGCGCGTTTCGAGTTAATTAAAGCGAAACGCGGCTGTATAAACTGTTTAAGTCTATCTCACTCGTTAACTAAATGTAAATCACGGAACGTTTGTGAAATTTATAAAAAACAGCATTATCCTTTTCTGCATTTTTCGAACTTAAAGGATGATCGCCCTAATAAGCCGTCTGTGGCGGCTGGACCGCAAGCAGGTAACCGTGCGCCCATAATAGCTGAGTCAGCGCATTCAGCAACACAACCTCACAACACGTCTTCTGTATCGCTTAGTGCGGCGCTTTCGTCTAGTTCCGCTATATTGTTATCGACCGCACAGATCTATGCACATGGTAAAAACGGAAATACGCTCGTCGTCAGGTGTTTAATAGACAACGGGTCGCAAAATAATTTAATTACTATGGATTGTTGTAAACGCTTGAACATTCCCATAATTAAATTACGCAATTCATCTTTACAAGGTGTTGGTATGACCTCGCGACCTGTACACGGTTTTATTAATTTCGCAATAGAATCACGAATTAATCCTAACAACAAATATTACATTCGTGCTTTAGTAGTTGACTGTATTACAGACAAACTTCCCGCAAATTTCATTAGATTAAATGAAGATATGTCATATTTAAATAATTTACCGCTTGCCGATGTATCCTGGAATGTACCAGGAGAAATTGACGTTGTTCTTGGTGCTCAACTGTTTCCTTATATTTATTTGGGAGATAGGGTCGATTCTGGTAATCGCGCACCACCCGCTATATTAACCAGCTTTGGTTACGTACTTATGGGAGATATTGCATGTCATTATGATGCAACCTGCCTACATAGTACTACATCTTCGTTTACCGCGCTTGCTAACGTTGACATTGAGTCAAGTTTACAGAAATTCTTTGAGTTAGAGGAAATTCCATCTCAACGTTTTATTAGTCCAGATGAATTAGATTGTGAAAATAACTTTAACTCTTCGACTTTATTTGAAGACGGCAGATATTTTGTTGATTTACCCTTTTCACGAAACCTCTCGGAGTTGGGTAATTCATGCGGTCTGGCTCACTGTCGTCTACTTGCGCTCGAGCGTAAATTTGATTGCGTGCCAACCCTACGAGAAAATTATAATAAAACTATCGCCGATCATATAACGCAGGGGTATTTGTCCCAGGTGCCTGACTCTGAATTGACTGAGGAGGGTTACTACATACCGCATTACGCCGTTGTCAGACCAGATAAGGACAGCATCCGTATCGTTTTAGACGCTAGTGCTAAAACGCACTCAGGGCTGTCACTTAATGACATTTTGCATGTCGGACCTAATTTGCAGGCCGACTTGTTCTCGTTGTTACTCGACTTTCGTACATTCCCAATAGCAATGACCGCTGATATAAAACAAATGTTTTTGCGCATCGGAGTAAACGAGCACCATCGTAAATACTTATGAATTTTATTTCGTTTCAGTAGGAACGAACCTATTCGCACTTACAATTTTGACCGCGTACCCTTCGGGCTAAAGCCTAGCCCTTACCTAGCTATGCGTACGTTACGCAACTTAGCGTGCGAGCATAGTGACCGCTTCCCTGAGGCTTCTAAACTGGTAGAAACTCAGTTTTACGTGGATGATTATGTCGATTCGGTTCCCGATGAACAGACTGCTATGCGATTGTCTCGCGAATTAATCGATTTATTTAAATTAGGCTCTTTCGACCTTGTCAAATGGGCCACTAATTCACCCGCTTTATTGTAGGTTCTTCCCGAGTCTCACCGCTTACCAGTAAATTTTTCTGGCATAGGTAACGATATTTACAATTTTAAAATCCTTGGTTTAACCTGGGATCCTGCTGACGATTACTTTTCTTTAACAACAGTCGCTGTAGAAGATAAATGCACAAAGCGCACGATTCTATCGATAGTTGCCCGCTTATTCGACGTACTTGGCGTTGTAGCTCCAGTTGTGCTGTACGCCAAAATTCTTATTAAGGAACTATGGCTAGCGAAAATAGACTGGGATGAGGTTCCTCCAGAATCCATCATCAGTCGCTTTTCAGCTTTTGCACGCGATTTTTCCGCACTCTCTTCTCTAAAAATTCCGCGCCATATTGGCATTGTGGGAAAAGCCGTAGTGAACATCGTAGCCTTTTGTGACGCGAGCTTCAGTGGTTACGGTTGTTGTGTTTATTTACACATCACTGATCCTGAAGGTAATATCACCGTCCGGCTTTTATGTGCAAAGTCAAAGGTTTCTCCAGTTAAAATAACAACGCTAGCTCGATTAGAACTGGTCGCCGCTTTGCTGTTGTCGAAGCTTGTTCGCGTGGTCCGCGATAAACTTTGCGCTCGTGTACCTATTACAGGTGTTTACGCCTTCTCGGATTCTACAATAGCGCTTTCGTGGATCCACTCATCGCCACATAGGTGGTCTATTTTTGTCAGCAATCATATTGCTAAAATACACGATAATTTACCTGCCGCCGGCTTTAATCATGTGTCCGGGAAAGAGAATCCCAGCGATTGCCTTTCACGCGGCATGCTGCCTTCTGATTTAATTAAACACTCGCTGTGGTGGAATGGCCCTGCTTGGCTTCATCAGTCAAATAGCGAATGGCCTTTAAAATTCATTCCAACTGAGTGTGAAACTCTAGCGGAGTTCAAATCGAGAGCGTTTGTTGTTAAAGCCGCGAATTTCGAACCACGTGTTTTTTGACTCTATAGTCACCCGTGTTTGTTCGTGGAATAAACTGTTGCGCATATTCATGTACATTCTCAAATTTGCGAGCAAAAAAACGTAATGGTGATCAATCTGTTAAAGATATTCAAATCGCTGAAAATTTTGTTATTCGAATAGTTCAAAGTATTCACTTTTCTAACGAATTAAATTCAGTAAAAACCGGGTCAGGTGCATACAAACGTCCTGTCACCAAGCTATATCCTTTGCCAACCCAATAAACAGCTGACTCATATATATATATATATATATATATATATATATAGATAGTGTATTAATAGGGCATTTATATATAGTTTGTTACGATATAAATCTAACCGCAATTTAACGCACCTGAAATATAATAGTTAATTTCAGGAATTTAATGACAATATTGTTTCAAACCGCTGTTAATAACTCCTTGATAAGGTAATAATTTTTTGAAAGCTCAGGAGCTCTGAAGGCGGGGAGTATGGTGTGGCGGCCTTTTCGCCCTTGAACCGCTTGTATATCGTGGCGGCGCATGCTAGCGGCTGTGATGTCTGCCGCTACGTTCTGCCGTCGCACACAAAACGGCATATGGGCTTTTGCTCAGCCGACAAGTCTGCATACGTCGTCGGCGGCACCCTTTGATATGAAAGGTGCTGTCGAATGAAAATTTTCCCGCAAAAACCTACCGCCAAGCCAGGCGTGAAGCCCGGCAACATACTCGATCCGCAGCGCGGCCAATTCGGTCGTGTCTTATCAACCCGCAATACGCATTCCGCAGCGCGGCCAATTCGGTCGTGTTTAACACCTTCAAGAAACTTACGCACACCGCAGCGCGGCCAGTTCGGTCGTGTTTTTAATACCCCGCAACATACAAGAAGACAGCGCAGCATGGTGGTCACCGTGGAACCATCGCCGACGAAGCCGAAGCCGATTCAGGTGAGCAATTTGGCAATACTCGTTGGTTGATATCGGTAGCCGCCCCCCATCCGCTTTCGCGACGGCCGTTTAAGGGACGATTTGGGCCTTATCGGTTGACGTTCCAATACGGGCCGTACTACGTATCCCACACCGCACCACGAGAGCGGCTATTTACACGCCTGCCTCTCCAATGGTACTTTTAAAAAACAAATGGAAATCGAAAAAGGAAAAGCCTGGGAAGCCTGTAAAAGCGCAGTAACCAAGTTTCTGGGCAATACGAAAGGTCCAAATTGTTAAGAACATGCTGCAGAAGCAAAAATGTAGGCTGTTCTATGAGCTGGGAGGTTTACATCCTCAATTGACATTTGGGCTATTTTGCTGAAAATCTGGCTGTCGTTAGCGAAGGGATGGGTGAGAGATTCATTAAGATATCACAAAAATAAAAAAGCGGTATTAAGGAAAATGTACTACTACGACGATGGCTGACTATTACTGGATACACCAAGATAAACCCCAAAGAGAATATAAAAAAAGCGCAAAGCAGAGCACGAGCCCTTTAAAAAGACTTCGACGCAGAATAAAATTAAGTACTTTACATACTTTGTTATTAAGTGTGGGCAATGAGAGGCAGTGGTTTCCAAAAGTATGACGTTTCTAATAAAAAGTAAATAAACAAATTAAATGAAATTAATATAAAAATACACTAAAATAGAAATGTAAACTAATTTTGTCGCAACTTTTCTTAGAAATTATGGGGTCAATGACCTTACACCCTTTAACTGTTTAGCTACAAGAACGCATAGTATAAGCCAAAAAATTAATAAATTATAAGAAACAAACATTTTCAGTTTATTTTGAAGTCTATATTTTGGCAATTTTTCGACTTTTTACAAATTTTGAAATTTGAGATTTGAGAAAATCCTGTCGTGGTGGAAATAAGTGGAGGCCATTTTTAGATTTGTCGCTAAAAAATACAAAAACTCAATTATCAAAAGTTAAAAACATGACACAACCCAAATTTTGCAGCCCATATTAGGGCTAATTCTTTTTTTATAAAATTTATACCTAAGTATTTTTTTTGTTACTAAGATTTAATATCATTTAACTGTAGGTTGTTTAAAAAAATCTACATCTACCGTCAGAACAATAGTAACGGTGTATGTTGATTGTATTAATCGTCGTGTAACCAAACACACGCTAAATCTTACTTTTCGTGAAAAAACAAACGATGCTATTTTAATTTAGCTTCTACACCACAGTCTAAGTAAAATATTCGATTACTTAATATTTTTCAATTTGGCCGATAATTAATATCAGTTGCATTATGATATTCGGCCATTTTAAAATTACGTTACTTATCCAGTAAATATGACGCATAAATGTTGTTTTTTAAATATATAAGATTTTAATTAATAAGTTAGATTAAGTTTATGATTAAATATCACTAAAGCTCTTCTTTTGTGCAACAAAGGATTAGTTAAAGCGAGTTTTATCTTTTAAAAAGCTAGATACAAAATTACAAATCTCTGAGATATGCCTTGGATCAATATTTATTAAAGCGTGGTTTTTTCTTATGTGAGGCAACAGAGAGATAAGAGAGATAAGCACTTCAGTTTAAAAATAATTTTTAAAATAAAAAACATACTTGTGACTGTCTGTTGATTGGTATATTGATAACTAAATTTATGTCACTGTAGCAAAGGAAATATCTAGCAATCAACGATTCCTCCAAAAATATTACAATATTCGTATTTATTTTTAAAATCGAAAAGCAATGCGTACGCGGAAAGTGGGTTATAAATCTATTGACTTGTGTTATTACTATGTTTTGGCAACACTCAGTAGCGTTAAAACATAGTCCTAAAGCTAAAGTCAGTAATTAGAGTTATTGCAAATAAATTTTAGTGAGCATCGGGAATACCTGAGTATTCCCGACAAGCAAAATAAACTATTTTAATTTATTAATTAGAAATTAATCTTAATAAAATGTATTATATTAATTAATATAATGAGAATGTCTAGTTTGAATTTAAGGAAGATAGGCGAATTTGTATTAAACTAAATGTAGATATCCATCAAGCGGGTACGTGTCGACGTAGTTAATTTCATTTCCTTGAATATAATCATAATTGATAGTGTTTACATATACATATACCTATTACGTATTAATGTTGGCGGGCAGTGAGAACAAATTGAGAGAAGACAAAAGATTCAGACACATTGTCGCCAAGAAACCGATCTAAATTGTGGCAGCTAGAATCACATTGATACATATTTATATAAACAAATAAACCAGCGTGTAATATTTCCGAGAACTTGGCCCAGACTTCGCGTCTGATAACGTGTTTATCTCTTTCTGAAGAAGATACCATGCAGGATTTTGATTATTGCACGAAGGTAACGAAACTAAAAAAAAATCACCAATACAAGAACAATCTTTGGGAGATCGGTTTGTATCATCCTGTCAGCGCAAATAAATAAACCAAATAGAAGCATGTTAAAGAGGCAAGCCAAATTAGCCAAATCTTTAAAGATGAATTTTCGGCACTGACGGATGATTAATAGAATCACGACAAATAGTGACAAACAAATGAGGAAGTTAAGTGCGCGAAAATATTTGGAAGAAGTAAACTAAAACACAGAATATCAATAAATACAGAAACTAAGGAAAAAACTACTAAAATTGTTAGAATACAAGATGGTCCAAATATGACCGGAGCTAATTTTTTCACAAAAAATCAAATTGTCAAACGCTTACTTGCATATGTTAGTCTTCAACGTACTCCCTTCTGGAGTCAACACATTTTTTCCAACCTTCTGGAAGTATTATAACGTCCCTTTTAAAAAAAGCCTTTGATTGACGGAGTATCAACTCCCAAACAGTCTGGATGACAGCGTCATTGTTCACAAACTGTATATCTTACAAGTCTGATTTGAAGAAAGCACTTTGTACTGAACGTCGAATGTGGTAAAAGGTTCCAATTCAATTTCCAGAGGGTTTCCGTTGTTGTTATAGTCTTATTGAGGCGTGAATTGTCTTAAATGAAAACTATCCGCTTTCCACTTGCCTTTCGCTTGGATTGGATCTTTTTCTTCGCGTCTGTTGCTAAGTAATAAGCTGCACTGACTGCTCTAGCATCCCTCAAAAAGTGTACATGGATACCGCCCTGTCTGTCCCAAAAAACGTTGTCATTACTTTTCCTGGCAAACGGCTCCTCCCCGCTCTCTTGGGTTTGGGAGAACTGGTATGCCGCCACTCGCATGATGGCTGCTAAAACTCGGGAATGAAGTAGTGCACCCAGGTTTTATCGGTGGTTACTGTAATTTAATGCTGATGGAGAGCATTTCTCCAAGTTCCTTAATGGTGCTGCGCCTATTCTTACAAATAAGCGCATCTACACCATTAATTTTTGGCTTGGTGACGGATGTCACTACCCACTGGCCGTAAGAATAGGGTTCTGGTAGTCGAAGAGCAAATATTTTTTATCGAATTTAGGGTTGTGTGCGGCCAGGCGCTGGGCGATGAAGGATAACGTTTTGAAGTGGAAGTTCACGGTTTTTCTGTGTAAGTTTCTTTGTCTCTTAAAAAAGGCGCCGAAGAAGGTAAGCATTCTACTCAGTCTCTTTGGTTCTCAGCTGACGTCGGTTAACTTCATTTCCATTTGTCGTTCTCTCAAAATTTGTTTAACGTATACAGTCAAAGAAAATATGGGTGTCAAACAACATTAGGGCTAAAGAAAAATTACACCCACTTAATACCAATGCACATGGAAAATAAAAATCAGGCAGACCGAACACACGTTACGTAGAACGAGCAAAGCGGTCATCTACTGGTGCTTTTAAAACGCTCATAGAGATTCCTTGAAAATGTAGAATTGATAATAATGATGATACATCTAAGTTTCTTCTCAAGGGTGTTGTTTCCAAATTGTGCTTTGTCTTTCACTAAATTTCGGACTATTTTACACAATTCCGTTCTGCAATATATGAGTGTACCTTTCGTTGATATCGAAATGCTGGCTAAAAAGCATTAGTGCAAGATATCTTATGATATATATCTCCTTTAGCCATCTCCACCTAAAATTCTTAGAGGATTTTTATGTGTTTTTTACACTTGTAGGATGCAAGTCTGCAAGTAACTACCTTTAATTATTTGCCGTGTATCTTTGTGGCCGACGTTAGAATTGCCGAGAATCATTTTAAATAGAACAAGCTGGAGGACCAAATAACAAAAAGTAAAAAAAACATTGAAACATTGAAAGGGTGCGACAAGCCGTGCAAGCCAGCTCTCGTTGATTAGTGGTACGTCACGCTTGAGCTTTTTAGATGTCAGACAGGTCAGTTGGCAGAATGTTACACTTGGACCTCCATTTCCATGCCTACAAGATTATGGTTGTTCGACAAAACGACTTTGTGAGACGAAATAGATTTTTGAAATTGATGACAGACGATATCGTTTTGACTAGAAGTAACGAGGTCCATTTTTTATCGGGGACGGTAAACAACAAGTACTTTCGGTACTGGGCACCCGAAAATCGGAATAAATTGCATCAGCAACCTCTGCAGTGCGAAAAAGTAACTGTTTGGTGCGGTGTACCTTAAATCTGCATTATTGGGCCTCATTTGTTCGTGAGCACGGACAAATTGTGTCTGTTAACATAAACCGCTATCTTGTCATATTGCGTGATTATTTCCTCACCGAATTAAGAAGACAACGCATTAACTTTAAAACAGTTTGGTTTTAGCAAGGTGGGGCGACTCGCCATACATCAAGAGCAACAACGGCTTTTTTAAGAGTACATTTTTTTGGACGCCTAATTTCATTGCGTGGGGATGTGGGGTGGCCTGCTCGGCCACTAGACCTGGAATCTTGACCCCTTTTCGAAATAATTATGCGAGAAATTCAAAGTACAGACAATTTCCTCACCCGTCTGCAAGTATGCCTCGATAAAAATAAACAACATTTAACTAACATGATTTTTGCAGCTTATTATTTTTTTGTATGTTCGGTTATTTATTCTCAAATAAAATGTTTTTTTTAAGCCGATAGAACTTACGAAAGGGTTAACTGTCAAACGAACTGTCATACTGTGCTCACTTTTTGACATTTATGATCAGTATACTCTGGCAAATCATCATGAATAGATTGACGCTTGAACAACCCTACCAAATTATCCAGATTTACTTTGAAAGTCAGTCATCGATTCGCGCAACTTATAGACGACTTCGTGATTTTTATGGCGCACATAATAGTCCATATGGGCAAGCCATGCGTCGAACTGTGGATAGATTTCATACCACATACTCTCTAAATGATGCAATAACAACAACACGTCGAAGGATTGTGCGTACTGAAGAGAATATTGCAGCTGTAAACGAAAGTGTGGAAGAAGATCCAAATTTACTTTGGGGCTCTGTCCGTCTACTACGTGGAAAATTTTGCGCAAATATCTTGGCCTACACCCGTATAAGATCCAGCTGGTACAGGAAATAAAGCCACGAGACCATCATATGAGTCGTTCTTTCGCCGATTGGGCTCTAGGGCAGTTGGAAACTGATCCGATGTTTTATCGTAAAATTGTGTTCAGCGATGAGGCTCATATTTGGCTTAAATGGTTTGTTAATAAACAAAATTGCCGCATATGGAGTGAAACCGACCTACAACAGACCATACAGACTCCATTACATCCAAAAAAGATGCGCCGTTTGGTGCGGTTTACACGCTGGTGGCATCATCGAACCTTATTTCTTCAAAAATGAAGCCGGAGCTCGCGTTACGGTCAATTTTTTGTTTGAAAATATGGATGACATTGATCCGGGCGAGATGTGGTTTCAACAGGATGGCGCTACGTGCCATGCGGCGACCGTAACCATCGACTTATTCAAATCAAAATTTGGCGATAAGTTGATTTCGAGAAATGGACCAGTCAAGGTCGTGCGATTTGACACCTCTCGATTATTTCCTGTGGGGCCACGTGAAGTCACTGGTTTATGCTGATAAACCAGCAACAATTGACGCCGTGGAGGCCAACATTGTTCGTGTTATTCGTGATATACGGCCAGCAATGCCCGAAAAAGTAGCCCAAAATTAGACGTCCAGAATGCGCTTCGTCAAGAACAGCCGCGGTGGCCATATGCCCGAAATCATTTTCAAATGTTAATGCCATGTATTATTTTTTGATTAAAATTTAATTTTTTGTTGTATTTTTTACAATTTCAAGTTCTATTGGGCTTAAAAAACAGCCTTTACTAGCAATATATGTAAACAAAAAATTTCGAAATTTGTCCGAAAATGAGTGTGTGAAAGTATTTTAAAAAACACCATGCCTCCCTGCTGTACCCTATAGTTTTCTATTACGTTGTAAAGGCTTTTTCCGTATACGGATTTTTTAAGCAAGGCTTTTGCCATTATTTTTGCATTTGATGAAGGGTAATAGGCAAAAACCCGTTTTTTCTTTAATGGGACACAGATGGACTTGGTTCAAATTAATTGTTTTTTTTATTGTACAATAATTAGCAATCAGAATATGTATTCTATAGGCTAATGTGCTAACATAGAATCTTAAATATGAAAATCCTTATCGGTCATGATGAGGCCTCTACCATCGAAGAGTCCTCGTCGTTTTCATCGGATGTCGTTTGGCCAGAGACGTTTTAGCCTTCTGTTGTCTTGAGGATACAGAAGTGGGCGTATAAGAGGGTTGCTGTGTGTTGTAAGTCTGGTATGATGGTTGTTGCTTCTTTGCTGGATAACTTCAGTGATGTATGGGATGCGGAGGTCATTATGCAGTGTATTATTAGACATATACCATGGAGCGTTAGTGAGTTCACGCAGGATTTTGGATTAGGATCTTTGGGCAATGGAAATATTTGATTTGCTGGCACAGCCCCACAATTCAATGCCGTATGTCCATATGGGTAGTAATATTACTTTATATAGTAAAATTTTCGAGTGGTAGATGCGATTTTCTTCCAAGCAGCCAGTGTAAGTCCTTGAACTTCAGATCTATTTGTTTCCTCTTTCTGGTTATGTGTTCTTTCCAATTCATTTTTTCGTCAAGATGTAGTCCTAGATAACGCACTGAAGAAGATTGTGTAATGGGAGCATTGTTGAAGGTGACCGAAGGACATCTACCTTTTCTCAGAGTAAAGGTTACTTGGGTTGATTTTGATGCATTAAGTCTTATTTTCCATTTGTTGACCCAGTTTCCAATTAGGTTTAGATGGTCCTGCAGGTAAGAAGCTGCGATTATGGGATTTTCGTGACTAGCCAGATTAGCTGTGTCATCAGCAAAAGTACCGATTAAGGTATTTGTTGTGGTTGGGAGATCTGCTGTATATAATGAGTATAGCAGGGGGACTAAAACGCTGCCTTGTGGTACTCCAGCTTTAATATCGTATGAGTCAGAGAATTCACCATTTACTTTAGCTTTAAATTGACGGTCTTTGAAATAGGATTTAAGTAGGTAGAAGGGAGAGGGAAGAAGGAGCTTGATTTTATAAAGAAGGCCATCGTGCTAAACTTTGTCGAAGGCTTGGCCTATGTCCAAAATAGCCGATGTACAATATTCTTTATTTTCCAGGGATGTGTTAATTTTGTGAACTACTCGATGACATTGCTGGATCGTTGAGTGATGTAACCGGAATTCGAATGTGTGGTCAGGGATAACATCTAAAAATGAGTTCATTCTGCTGCGGATTAGTTTTTCCAGTAGTTTGGAGATAGCTGATAACAAGCTTATTGGTCTGTAGGAAGATACATGATTTGGGTTTTTGCCAGGCTTGGGGATCATAATTATTTCAGCAACTTTTAGTTGTTTGGGCCAATACTGTAGTCTTAAAACCGCATTGAATATATATGTGAGCATTACAATACCTTTCTTGGGGAGTTCTTTCAACATTTTTGGTGTAATCAGGTCAGGGCCTGGAGCTTTTCTAATATTTAATTGAGTTATTACATCTATGATTTCTTTAGGAATGATTGGTTTTATAGGTTCTGCGGGAGGAGGATTGTTGTTCAGAAAGTCGGAAACTTCTTGATTTGGTGTGTTATCGTGAGGAGTAAATACTTCTGCTAGATCTTGGGCGAATAGGTCGGTTTTTTCCTTGTTGCTTCTTGCCCATGGCCCCGGGGTGGGATCTTGCTTGCGAACTGGGGGGTTTGCGTGAACTGGTTTGAGAGCTGCTTTAACGGGTCTCCAGATGGAATTATCATAACGATTCAAGTTTAATATGTAGTTTCTAAACGATACATGATGAGATTCCTTTATTTGGCGTTTGAGTTTCCTTGTTATTTGGTTATAAGCTGTTTTGTCGGTTGGGGAATGGCTACGGTGCCATTTTGCTTTGGCTGTTCTTTTTTCTGCTATTAGTTTTTTAATTTCTAAAGGGATATTAATGTTACTAACATGAATTTTCGAGGGCGGCGTTGCCTGGTGAGCGGCTTGTAATAATATTGTGGTTAGGTTATTTAAGGCATCCTCTACTTCATTGGGTTCTTTTAGTCTTATTTTTAGATTGATGCTTTCGTTGATTTTATTCCTGTAGTCTTCCCAATCAGTTTTTGAATTATGTATCTTAGGTGGCTTTTTAACATTTATTATAGTTGTGCTGACTGTTGCTATTACTGGTGAGTGATCGGAAGATAAATCTAAGTTGGGGACTATGTCCAAATAGGAGTTTGAAATGCCATTAGTGACGAAAAAGTCCAGGAGGTCTGGAATTTTCTCGGGATCAGTTGGCCAGTAAGTTGGACTGCCCGTTGATAAGAAATTGTATTTCGCTTCGTGTAGGACCTTGGCTAATTCTCTTCCTTTCGTGGTAGTAGTCCGTGATCCCCATAGAGTATTTTTACTGTTGTAGTCGCCACCAGCGAGAAACTTAGTGCCAAGCGTTTTAAAGAATTCTTCAAAATGTTCTTTTTTAAGTTGGTGGCGAGGGGGACAATATATAGCACTTATGGTTATGTCAAATGGTAGAGTTTTAACTTTTATCGAAGTGGCTTGTAAGTAATCTTTTGCATATTCACGTAGTACATAATGTTCGATGGTGTATTTTATTAATATTGCAGATCCTGCGTGGGCTGTGTTGTCTGGGTGGTTAGTGTGGTAGAATTTGTATCCGGGAATCTTAAAGTATGACATGTTGGTAAGGTGGGATTCGCTGATTAAAAGAATGTCAATTAGGTTGTAGTGAAGGAAGGTTTTTATTTCTTCTTTATGTTGTAAGATACCATTGGCGTTCCAAACTGCCATTCGAAGGAACTTAGCCATTACTTTTGTCCAATTAACATGGTTAGCATGTTTAGTACTATGCTATTCTGATGTAAAAGCTGGTTAAACATGGTTTTGAATTCTTCTAAGAACTTATTTAACAGTTCGCTGATGTTATCTTCTGTATTAACATTCCGTGATTGGGGTGTGTAATTAGTATTATTGTTGGCTGTTTTAGTGTAGTTGTAGTTTTGAACTGGGTTGTTAACAATAGGTGCAGGTGTTTGTTGATTAAGATTTGATAATGTTGGAGTAATATGAGGATTAATATTGTTGTGTGAGACAGGGTTTCTTTTGTATAAACGATGGTAATATTCACAACCTCTGTAATTCGCAGGGTGTGGACCTCCACATAAAGCGCATGTAGCTGGGGTGTCCCTAGTTTTTTTTTGCAACTGGCGGTACTGTGCGTATTGCCACATTTTACACATTTAAAGGATCTGTTACAGTATTTCTTGGAGTATTCATATAATTGACATCGTGTGCATTGTATTACGTTGTTTTTTTTTCTTGGAGGTTCGACTTGTACAACGCAATGACATAACGTACGGATATCGTAGACTCTTTTATTATTGTCTGCTGGTTCTAGGTCCACAAAGAACATATTCAGCGGTGTTTTGTCCTTTCTGCTTAGCACATTGATGATATTCCTTACCTTATGCCCCTGGAATTCGAGATCATCTATTATATCTTGAGTGTCCATGGAATGATGTAAGTATTTTATTACCACTCGAAGAGCTCTTTCCTCTTTGGGTTGATAAGTATGATGAATGATATTGTTTTCTTTCATGTACTTAGATAGTTTCCTGAAGGTGTCAGGGGTGTTACAATTTATTTTTACTGTATCATTGGACATACTTCTAGAGGAGAACTGATCCTCTTCAATTATTTCATTTAATTTTTTTATCATTTCTGGGAAGTTGGCAACTCCGTATACGAAAATGGGAGGAGGTCTAGGGATGATAACTGCGGTTTGGTCGTCGGTGCTTTCTGGGTTAGGATTTAAGGCACTAAATTTATTAGATAATTGTATGTTAGTCGGTGTTATTTCTTTGTTTGTGAATGTTTTTCTTCTCTTGACACTTTTAATTACTTGCCATGAATTTTCGTTTGATGAATTTGCAATTTCTTCATCGCTGGTTGATATCATTCTTTCTAGCTGTGTGTTGTTAATTTGCTGTGGGTGATCATAAATGAATTGTTGTGGGGCGTGCTGTGATTGTAGAAAATATTGAGATTGTTGAGGGTTTAGATTTTGCTTGTAAGGTTGTAGTAATTGCTGTTGGTTAGGTGGGAATGTATAAGGCTGTGATAGGAACGTTTGTGACATTTGCGTATTCGTAGCTGGCTGGTGTTGCATAATATTTGTTGTTGTTATTGCGTTTTTAAAGGTGAAACAGTTGTTTAACACTGAGTTAAACGTTGAAATTAAATTAATAAATACATAAATTTGCCTGACCTTAAGCAAGGCTACGGCTGCGGCTCCGCCGTTGTGATAACTCAGGTATAGCTCGGCTCGCACGTTCGGTCTGCTTGAAGGCACTAGCAAGAATCCGAATTAATTTGATATATTTTTACATACTGCAAAAGTTATACAGTCAAAACTACCCAGCTTGTTCCTCTGTAATAGTACTCTGCATATAAGTATTTATTTCTAAAGGAAACCTAACATATTATATAATAATATTATTCTGCTTTACGTAAAAAATTGTAACATTGATGTTGATAATAAAGAACATTGTAAAAAAAATTGGCGCTGCAAATAGTAACGGATCGCCGCAAGAAGGTCGGTCTGATCTCGAAAATGCGCAAAATAATGCGTCCGGTATCGGTTTGAATTTAAATAGTACCGTTCAAAGCTCAATTAATCGGCAATCGTCGAAATCCCAGACAAGAATAAAATCATTCACATTTACCCTATATTATTGGATAGCATTCTTCATGAAACTTCTTGACCGAAAAATTTGCTGAAAGAATAAAGGTTCCATTATACAGCAAGACATTAAAAATCTGTGGAATTAAGGCCACGCAAACTGCAGTGAGTTATTCTTGCAAGATTTCGTGTAAATCAAAAATAGATTAAGAAAAAATGCAAATGCTACGTCGTTCCTGAGATCACAAACCAGATGCCGACACAAACGCGAGTTCTTTGAAAATTCCAAAATATTGCGAATTAGCTCATCCTACATTTTATGAGAGTCGTCCTACAGATGGTCTGTTTGGGCCACAGTTGTTCTGAGAATTATTATGTGCCGCTCGGGCCTCCGCTTGCGAGAACCAACTGTACCTCACTAAAACCCTCTTAGCGTAGATTATTGGCGGCCATTACCCAAACTGACAACAACAAGCGTTGCCCTTTGCGATTTACCGACAAAGGCCCGAATTTCGACTTGCAAAAATTTTGAAATTGGGGAACGTTCCTAGTTACCCTCCTAAGGTTGCTGCAAGTGAAAAGGCCTGGAAAAACACTTTATTGAGACACAAACGCACAGATGACGATCGGTTTAATGTAAAACTGCCATTCAAAGGTGATTTAGAAGAACTCAGAAATTCTAAATGTATAGCACTTAAAGGATTTTATAACTCAGAAAATAAATTTCGAAGTGACCCTGCCTTAAAGGCAGTATGTAAATTTTAGTAAAAAATACATGGACTTGGGTCATTTGAAAAGGATTGAAGAACCCAATGATACAATCCCACATTTCTATCTACTACATCACGCCGTATCAAAAGTTGATTCCATTAACACAAAACTTCGCGTTGTTTTTGGTGGGAGCGCTAAAACAGCTAACGGTAGGGCACTAAATGACGTTTTATTAAAAGACTGTGTTACATTAAGAGCTGTTTCGCATATTAATACGTTCCGCGGATTAAAATACGTTTTCAGCACCGATGTAATTAAAATGTATCGGCAAATAAGAATAGACGATGACCAAATAAGATTTCAGAAAATTGTATGGCGCGAAAACCAAAATCAACAATCACATATGGGTTAACCCCCGCGTTTTATTTAGCGGCTCGTTGTCTATTTCAATTAGCCAATGAAGCCGAACAATGTTTTCCCAAAGCAGCGGAAATAATTAAGCGCGATCTTTACATGGACGATTTACTCGCGGATACCAACGACAAAAATCGCACGATGGCTTTGCGCGAAGACGTCAGACGGCCAGTTTGATCTTAGCAACTGGAACTCAAATTTTCCTAAACTAATCGAATGGTTAAGCGCAAACGAAACTCAAAACATCATTGTCTTAGACAAACACAAGGCAAATAAATTATTAGGTATGTATTGGTAAGCGGATACGGATATCTTCAGCTACGTTATACCGGATTCTAACATAAAGGTAAAAACGATAACACGCTCGTGTATAATTTGCTTCAAATTGCGACCAAAGGGTGATGAAGTCCTAATAGGTGACTTCTCACCAGGTCGCGTCAACCAAACAAACCATTTGACATTTGCGGCGTCA
Source organism: Sinelater perroti (assembly GCA_036346155.1). Taxonomy (NCBI): domain Eukaryota; kingdom Metazoa; phylum Arthropoda; class Insecta; order Coleoptera; family Elateridae; genus Sinelater; species Sinelater perroti. The sequence goes on from JARFIY010000344.1 coordinate 8,006,884, forward strand.
ACTATTGCGGTCCTTTCACGATAAAAGAGGGAAAAGAAAAGGTCCAAATTAGAAAAGGCAATGCTCGGCCGTATTTGTTTGTTTTGCAACTAAGACGGTGCATGTGGAAGTTGTAAATGTAGTAAAATATATTCAGACAACGGAACTAACTTTGTCGGCGCTCATGCAGAGCTATAATAATTAGCTCATTTTTAACTGCCGAACACTTTACCACCGATTGTAACAATTAATGCAAAAATATGAGCATAAAATGTCACTTTACTCCTTCGAGAGCCCCACATTTGGAGGTATTTGGGAAGCTGCGATAAAGGCAGTAAAAACACATCCTTTCGAGGTTGTGCGAGAGGCTAGGTTAACTTTTGAGAAACTCTCTACGCTATTCATATAAATAAAGGTTATTTTAAACTCTAGATCTGTAACTCCCTTATCAGACAATCCAAATGACCTCTCCAACTTATCTCGGAGCATTTTTTAATTGGTTCACTCTTAACGGCGATCCCCAGTCTCGATTTAAGCCATTTGAAGGTAAATTCTTTATCACGATGGCAATGTATACAAAACCTTCAAAATAATTTCTGGAAATTATGGATACAGAAGTACCTAAGCTGGCTGCAGCGTCCCCATAAGTAGAATGTAACGAAAGAGGTTGAAGTCTTTGAGGAAGAGGTTATGGTAATCTTGAAGGAGGACAACATGGCTCCTCTTCGCTGGCCCTTAGGTAAAATAGAGAATATTCACCCAGGAGGCAACGGGCGGCTGGAACTTTAAAAAGACCAGTTACGAAATTGTGCGCGCTTCCAATGGAAAACAAAGCTGAGGGTGCAGTGAGTGAAATCAAACGTGTTATGAAACCGTGAAGGCATAATTGCGGATTTAAGTTGTTGAAAGCCGCTGCCCTGCGTCATTTCAGGGTGGCCGCCATTTTATTTTTTTTAATGTTAAATGCGTAATTTAGTTGTATTAATTTTGAAATCTTTAAATGTTTGTTAAATATATTAGATATTCGTAGGTAGAGCAAGATGGGGTCGCTCCCACCCCAAACGTTGGGGGTGGATATATAAGCCATTGCCACCGGAACAGATTCAGATCTGACCAATAAACCGCAACAAGACGGTCGTCTTGTGTATGAAAATTCATAACTTGTAACTTGCTGTAAAACGTTTATTAACTTGGGTGTACAAATGTGTAACTAAACAGCGTTAATTTGCAACCGACCGAATTATTTTAAATAGTCCGTCAAGCAACGACAGCAGAATCAAAACAGTCAGTCGGGCGACAACAGAATAAAAAACACCTTCATTAATTTGAGTGATTATAAATTGAACTATAGAAGAGTTTTTCTTAATAAAACACGAAGTATTAAAACAATCCAAATTCTATTCCTATCAGTACAAATGATAAACTAGGCAGTAACGTATGAAATGTAATGGCCAAGCGCCTTCCACGACTCTACTGACATGCGATCACACGTTTAGATTTCATAGTGCTTTCCATAAATTACACTCTAGTTTAATAATTACACGTCTATTGCTTTTTTAGCCTGGAATCTTAGCTGGTTTTTTGAAATAAAACCTTTTCTTCAAATAGGCACATAGTCGAATCAAATTAGTACGAAAACGCTAAAAGCTCGAAACCCCTCGAAGCTACGATAGATTAAAATAAGTGTAAGGAATGCACAGGAAAGTCGACCCGTATTCTATTCTTGATTTCTCCTCATGCCAAATGTTCTATGCATTCTCCACTGTCGTTTGCACAAGTCATCGAATGGCTCAGCCGGTTATGCGTCGTGCTTGTAATCCGGTGGTCGAGGGTTCGATTTCTATCTAGTGCAATTTTTTCTCGGAGCTCGGCAGCTAGTTCTTTGAGGGATATATATATATATATATATATATATATATATATATATAAATATATATATATACATGTAAAATCCCTCTTTAACGTGGCAATAACCGTTCTTCCGATCCGGCAATAATCTCTGGTCATCTCCGAGTTAGAGGGAAGCATAATCCTGGGGATGGGCGATATTTGGGAAAACCAGCCCAAGTTGTTTGTTTTTAGAGTTTAAACTATCTGAATAGTTTTTAGGGTCTCTGATCACTAATATGATGCTTAGAAAGTGCTTCGATGCACTTGGGGGGCATAATTCACAAACAAATTTGAGGTAATTTTCTAAAATCACCGTCAACATCAGAATTACGCCCCCCAAGTGCATCAAGGCACTTTCTAAGCATCGTATTCTTATTTTGGCCAATAATAAGCGAGAAATAAAATATTCTTTTAGGTTTGCAAAAAGCTCATCAAATAAATCTATTTTTGCGTGCACAAATGCACTTTTGCATTATAATGAAAAATATGTGATAACATTTATTTCTGGAGCTCATTGCGCATTGGAACATCTCGATACGTGTACCCGCTAAAAATTTGGAGTTTTTTTTACTAATTTGCCTCGACTAACGGGGAAATAATGTAATGGGGTTGATTGCAAAACCACAGTGGCCATGACATTCCTTTGAGAGATAACATGACCAGAAACTGTGGCTTGCAGTAAAGTGAGTGTTTCACATGCTGGTTATATGTGGCTCCATCTATTTGAAACCACATGTAATTTCAGTTCAAATCGTTGGTGTTATTGAAATTTTTGATAGTGCACACCTTTGACAATAACAGAGTTGCTAGCTTGATCCTCAAAAAGTATGGTCCAATTCCGGAGTTTGGATTCTGGATGTAAAGTTGTAGTAACAAAATCGCGCGCACTTAGGGCTCCATTGGGCCCATTGTACTACCCCCTCTGCCGCCACTCCCCGGGCGCCTATCAGTCAAGTCAACCAATCCTTGACTGAACTTGAGGATACCGGTCGAATGGTTAGCGCTGATGTATATTAAGGCAAGACTCTCCCAACATGGATTTTCTAATTGGACCAATCACAGGGTATTCGCAAAGAACGTGCTCTGCCGTCTCGTCTTTTTTCTGGAGTTACCTCTATCATGATAGTAGGAGACCTAACAGTTGCTCCAGTCTACAATTCACACCAACCAGTATAGTTGTAGATTTATTGGCACGTGGATTTTTATTACGCCAGATGCGAATATTTTGACGATTTATAAGACCATCTAAAGAAAAATAAATTTTATTGCTAAATAGCCTATTTTTAGTAAACTTGAATAATGCTGCATATTATACGGCGCCATGATGACTTTTCCGTGTATTTAGATACCAACTGTACGAATGTAGATTTCCAATGTTTGCAGAACACAAACGATACGCAATTCAAATCCTAAAGTTCAATTTGGATTACTTTGTCCTAGAAAGGCCTAGAAGGTAAAGGCTTTATTTAATGTCAACATTATTCTAAGCTTATTTGGCGTCGCTGTTTAAATTTTGTTCAAGATCCAAACTGTTAGCTCGCAGAAGAAAAAAAATTGGGAATATACATATAACATTAAGACGACTATTTGTTAAATTACCACTTCGACTACTGACAGTCTGTGGTTATTTCCGTCATGCAATATTAATTTATGTAAATTCTAAATTCTTTATTTTATAGAAGCTTTTTAATGTTAGAAAATTATTGTTTGCAATTTTGTGGGCTATATCGTTCATTACGGAAACTACGTCGTAAAACTGCAAGTGAATTACTTAGTCTGTTTCCCTTAACATAAGAATTTTAAAAAATTACTTTAATAATCAACTGTCGTCTTAAATACAAAACATATTTGTAAAGGCGCTACAGATAAATTCTCTTAGGATAAAAAATTTTAAATTTTAGAATTATTTATTTTCTTTGTACAGCCACTTTTTTATCTGACATAAAGAGCCGCGCATATATTTTCAATAGAATATTTACAGCGAGAATAGACAGCACTTCAGCCCAATAGGACACGAACCAATTCCGGGCAGGAGTCCACTACAATGCTTCTTGCAGACGGTGCCAAGTAGGGGTACATTAAGAATTTTGCAGGGCTTGCCTTCTACAATTAAAAAAATATACGATTTACCAGCTCGTTGCACTTTATTATTAGCAAGAAGAAATTTAAGTAGTTTTTGAATGAATTGGCTTTGGTAGTTTTCCTAGTCTCTTACCCCCTTCAATTGGTGGTTTCGTTGGAGGCTCCGTTGGGGGTTCCGTTGGAGGTTCTGTTGAAGGTTCCGTTGCAGGTTCCGTTGGAGGTTCCGTTGGTTCTTCAGTTGGGTCTGGTTCGGGCTCCGGTTCTGGCTCTGGTTGTGGAGTTACTACTTGAGTAACACAAAATACGAGAGCAAGGAGTAGTAGGAGCTTCATTTTAGTAACTAAACTATATCAGTGCTTGGCAAAGTTTATCCTTTTATACCTCCGTTAGTTGTCGAATCCCCTTATCGTATTGTTATCAAACATGTAATCTGTAAGTTTTTATACCACTTATGACTTACTATAAATAATTTATTTTTGTACCACAAAACGCATTCTTGCTATACCATAAATAATATTATAAGTTTGTTTGTTAGCAAATGACGTTTTTGTACGTTTTCATCGTTTATTTTAAATGCACTAAGAGCACATTTCTTTAACTTCTTCATGGTCGCCACAGTTCTTTCTTACCAAGTCCGATTCTGTGTTTGAATAGCAAAGTGGTTATGCAAAAATATATTTCGCTATTAGTTTCATTTAGTCCCCGATACTCATATTCCAAGGCCCACATTATTTCAATGTTTGTAGTTAAACATATCTGACAAAAGATATTTATACATCAACTAGGAGTTGCCCGCCAACAGATATTTTTGGCGTCCTAGACTGACAATTTTTCACCCGCCTTCCCTTAAATTTTTGCAAGGTGCGAACGTATAAATTTTTAATTAGACCGGCATTTTCTCTGGATCAGAAACATGGAACAATTTAACGCCCATTCATTGTGGACGTAAGCATAAGCCGCCCATAGGAAATACGTAATACGTAAAGTTGAATTAATGCAAAGCTTATGCGCTCGTTCATAATGCACTCCCGTAATATTTTCAATTTTTCTCTAGATTAATGTTGGCAACAGTAACAGAATGTTTGTTTTTATTCTAAAACAGCTGGGACCCCGCAGGCTTCGTCGACGAAGCCTGATCTAGACGCCAGGTGGTCGTGTAGAGCATTCCACATGTTCCTGCGACAATAATGAAAATATTTAAATAATTCAAAAACGGTTAAAGTTAGAAGGCTGATTTTTTCGCCGAATTAGCAATATAGTTGTGAATGTGGTGTGCAAGTTTCAAGGAGGAGATTATAAGTTTAGGGAGATAAGACAATTTTATGATTAGATTAAAGCACGCTTAAAATAATGAATGTTTGCTTGAAGCAAGTACTCCTTATTATAAAAATGTTAAAAGTACAGTTAAGACCTTTATTATCTAGTAGTAAATAAAATAAAAATTCTGCTATGTTGTACTTGAATTTTGAACGCTTGGCATTTATACAGACCCTAAAGCAAACAAGATAACAATAAATTTTTACTAAAGCTGCTTTGGTAATTACACACAAATGTTATTTTTTCGTTAAAACAAAACAGTAGCTAAATATTACGATTTTAAATAAATATAAATTGGTTCAAAAGTTTTATAGATGTGTTCAGAAAGCACGCGCTGCAAAGACAACTAGAGTAAAATAAACATTATTGCAACAAAACTGTTTTTACAAAGCATTGTAAATATCACCATTAGTGTTTGACTAGTTGTTAAAGAAACGTTTAAAATAATCGATCAAAAATCGGATATCTTGCCACCAACAAAAATCACCAAGTATAACTTGGTATAATAAAATAGGCAAATATAAAGTAAGAACAATTTTAGAAGATTGTAATAGTGTTTAAGCGTGGTTTCGTGGTTGAGGTGCGGGTTACAAAACGGGCGGACCCGAGTTCATTTCCAGGAGCTTTCTGATGTCAGGCGGGTGGCCTACTCAGTCACTGAAAATAATTGAGTACCTGCGTTCACTTCCAACGAGGTGTAATAATGGCGGTCTAAGGCGTTGTGATTGCCACATCATTATTTTTAGACGATTGCTGTTCTTTCCGTTTTGTTATGCTAATCTACGGTTAATTTCTTGTTTGTTTTGCTCCTTGTGCTGGTGTATATATTTGAATTATTGTTCCTTGCACATACCTTGTACTTTTACTTCCATTTTTATGATTTTTGAAGATGCTGGGTTACAATTTTTTACATTCCGTTTTTTGTTAGCCCAACTCTTTTTTGCTTTTTTCTTTATTGCCTGAGTAGTACAATGTACATCAATTTTTTAAAACTTTTTATCTTCTCTATTATTTCTTTGCTTCACTAATCTCTAATATTTGGATTTCTCTGTTTTCCTACTAATTATCTTAATGTTCCATGTTTATATTAACATTTCCTGTTGTTTTTGTTTTGTTTTATTGTTTTATCCAGGTTGTCTTTGTTATTTATCTGTGGCTAATGTCATAATTAATTTTTCGCTTCTTTTTCTTGAGTTTCTTATTGATTTTGTTTGATTTGAGTTTTGCTTCTTGGTTCATATCGGATAACCGTCTCTTATCAGAGCTGGTTTGTTGCATGTTTTTATTGTTGGGTCGGTTGCGTAAATATTTTTCTCTTCCTCATTTGTGTCTTTTATTGTAGTTTTCTTTTTGTTCTGTAAATTTGTCCAGATCTAATTAGTTTGCAATATTTTAACTACACTTTTTTGCTTCTTTGCTTTTATTAGATTTGGTTTTAGTTTCTTCCTTTCTTCAAAGACTCCTTTAGGGTAACATTTCGGTATCTATACATCTGTTGATGTGGTTTTTTTAGTTTGTCAAAATTTGCATATTTTTTCTGTATCTTGTTACTTCTATTAATATGGATCCTTTGCTGTTTCTTCTTTCCATATTTATAATATTTATTTTTTAATTAATAATTATTATTATTCTTCCTTCTCTAGATTCCAAAAATTATTTGCTTGCATTTTTACTCCAAACAAGACTAATTTCTTCCTTCTCCGATTTTTATCTAATTGAACAATTTTTGCTTCACGCATTTCAATTTATCTCTGCGCTTCTGCCTTACGTTGGTTTTGTTTTCTAAATCATGGGTTAATGAGTTTTAGTATTCTTTTGACTCTTTTCTTAAATATTTGTTCTTTGTTTTACTACCATTTCTTAATTTATTTTTATTCTTCTTATATAACGATGTTTTATGAACGCGATAACGTCTAAAACACTGATTGTACTGTTACCAAACAACCCGGATTACTTAGTTCAAAATTAAAACAAAGTTAAGATGTAAGAAACAGAAAAATGTATGCACTTTTGCTAAAGAGAAATAAAATAAACTTGTCTAATACACATGTACAATAGTGTGTTGTACAGTTGGGTGGTTATGATGTTTTACGCAGAGGTTATACTAGTTAATAAACAAAATAGGTAGCATATGTAGTTTCTGGTAAATCTAATTACAAATTATATTAAAAACAACAAAAAAAAAACTTAGGTAATATAATTAACTTGCGTTTTCCATAAATTTTTAGTTACCAAAAATATTAAATTTAAAAAAAATAAGAATAACCGTTTAGAATTAAAAGCAGTTTTATAATTATATATATAAAAAAAATTATGAGTGCTGCTGCTGCTGCTGTCACACAGGTCAAAGGTCAAATCGTTCGTGCCTTTCCGTACCGACCCGAGCGCCTCCGAAGGACAAATTTCGGCCCGGCGGCAGGCGCGACCGAGGTAATATATTTCCGGAACCGCAAGCGATGGAAAATTTTCGTTTGAGAGGGGGTAATATAGCACTTATATATATATAAAAAAAAATATTATATATAAAAAAAATTATGAGTGCTGTCACACAGGTCAAAGGTCAAAAGTCAAAGTTCAACTCTAACTGGGTATACGTAAATGCGTTGTCATGGCAACGGCGTTCGCCAATTATGTCAAACAAAGCTTTTTAATCGTGTTTTTATTTATTTTTAAAAACTACTATGCGAAGGGGCTCAAGCATGTCGGAGTTGGACAAGCTCTCCGGGGGGCCGCTGCCAGACCTCGTTTAAATAATCTTATATTGCACGGGTATCTAGAAGTTGCTAAATTTATAATTTCAAATGCATGTTGTGCAACTACACTATCTTACGGTACAGTAGGTAGAGCCCAAGTCAATTTTATGTTAAATGTTTAGCTACCTTTTTTTTAGTTAGTCATGAGGTGGATGTGGATATAAAAGTATATGTATAATTATAAAAATAAATATTATATAAGAAGAGTTGTTATGTCTGTTTTCTATTAGTTTTCGGCTATTCTCAAGGTTTTAATAGCATACCTTGCTACCAGTGACAATCCAGCGACAAAGAACAACATCTTGTTGTTTGTAGGCAGCAAAAAGCTTCTTACAAACTTATTTAGAGTACAAATCAACATCCATGATAGTCATATTTCGCTAAACGTTCTGCGGCAAAACATAAATGATGTGGTGGACTTTCGAAAAACGCCTCTGTGACATTTTCAATTCCTATGTTCCGTGGTACTCTCTGGTTGTAGTCGTAATAGACTACAAAAAACTAACAGGATAGGGTAGAAGGCAAGCTTTTGGGGTTTAAAAAACGATACTTTTCGGCTAACGGAGTAAATACTGGCAGAAAATCCTGGTCCTCCAAGTTTGAGGGATGGGGGTGGAAAAAACTTTAAAATGCTCTTGGAACCAAACTGGGCTCTAGAAAAACGATGAACATGACAACTTTAGGAAGGAAGAGGGACTACGACTTTTGAAACGTAATATTCAGAGCATACGCAACAAAATAACCGAAATAATCAAAACAATAGAAAACTATAATATAGAAATAATGGTACTATTGCAAACCAAGAAGAAAGAAAGTGGCACAGAAATCTTAAAAAATTATATGCATATTTGGTCCTCTGTTAAAAAAGCCCACAGAACTAGGGCAGTGGTGTCCATACTTTTCGGAAAAAAATTAAAAAACTACATTAAATATTACATGTATATTCCAAAACAAATAGTAACAGCAGCAAATGTGTATGAGACAATAATTATGGGGGTGTATAAACTAACAGATGATAGTAATTAAGATACCAAAGACAAGTTCTGGGGAGATCTAAAAAATACGTTAAACAATAGAAAGAAAAATCAAGGCACATTGGTAACGGGTGATCTAAATGCTTGAGTAGGGTCCCGACAAAACGCCAAAGCAGTTGGTCATTTTGGAGAAAACGCAGTTACTAACTCAAGCGAAAAGTTTGTGGAGTTGTGACGAACCTTCTATAAAGCAGCTATACCAAAATCGATTAAGACGAGAACTGAGGAACGTCGATCCAACTAAGAATGTAAAATTAGATCACAAATTATATTGAAGATACTTATGGTAGTATTGTGAAAAATAACAGAGCATAACAAGTGCACTCAACCATTTTGGATTGCAGAGCAAACACAAGAACTAATAAAAAAAAGTTCTTTACTACAGATGGTTAAACTAACACCGAGAACAATATAAAGATAAAAAGTAAGAAGCAAAATAAAAGAAGCAAAGAATAGTGTTTGCAAACAAAAATAAGTGTTGCATAGGCAACGATTAATTAAGGAGAGGGGTATTTCTATTTATATTATAGGCTGATTTCAATAATTTTAATGTATCAGAAAGTGAGATATTTGTAAACAAATAAACGACATTAAAGCTGACCACAATATCACCTTTGCGTATAGGGAAGGTTTGGAGTGTTTCTAGAAAACGATTGATGCAGAATAATGCCTGCTCTCTCAGAGGTTGGAGAGTTTTGGCAAGGTTATGGGTTATGGGGCGTAAAGAATTGTTCACTTTCTAGTTTTTGGGAGAGCATACAATTTAGGGATTCTAATGGATTTTTCTTGAGGTATGAGAAGCTTTTTGGTATCAGATAATAGACTGAATTTAGCATAGAGCGTTTTGGTGTTTTTTTCGAGGTAGGTGGTGGAATTACTGGGTACATAGTGATAATCAGAGGATTCAAGTGAGTTGTGCATACTACCGATATAGTCTGCTATATTTAGGATCACCGTAGAGTTGTCCTTGTTTTCCTGTAAAATTATAATATTAGTATTTCACTGTAGAGATTTTAAAGTGCGTACTTCGGAGGCTTTGACATTTAGTTTTGGTAGTTTGGCGGTACGTAACACTTTGGCTACATCTTGCCTGGCTTTATTTGCCACGTTTTCAGGAAGAGTGGAAATGGAGGATTCTATTTGGGATATAACGTGTATAGTAGAAATTTTCCAGAGCCTGAATAGCTAAGTCGCTTACATGCCAGTCAGAAGGGTTATGTACCCTCATAGGATATATCGCTGACAATTTTGTTATCTGGCTTTATAGACATGATACCCTTCCAGAATTCTTTTCTCGCCTCAACCAAATTTATAACAATATCAAAGTTATCATGGAAACCGAACATAATAATTCTTTTTCCTTCCTAGATGCTCTCATAACAAGAAATCCTTCTAATGGCAGCTTTTATTACATTGTTTATAGGAAAGCCATTTATACTAACCGCTACCTAAATGCCAAATCTCATCACCACCCTGCCCAAAATCATTCATTTGCACAATTCCTCAACAGCATGTCCATCAGACTTTCCAAACAAAAATTAGAACCATTACCACCACCCTACTGTAAAATGGTTGTTCCAATAAATCCTTATCCAATATAATCAAAAATATAAATAAAAACATTAACTCCCAATCGCACATCCCTCCTAACCAACAACAATCATTCTTAACTTATATTAGAAGCATCACCGATAGAATAAACTGCATACCAATGAGACCAAACATACGTATGGTCTTCACGAACAATATCCAAATATCTGAGTTTATTCGCTCAGCAAAGTATTACTGCCCCAATAAATCCAAAAGAGTTTATGAAAACTGCAAAAAGTTAAACAAATCAGCAAATACCCAGCCGAATAAATGAGCTTTCTCTGGCCGTACGGCGATAACGGTTTGGAACCTGCCAAACATATCAATGAAACAAGCCACAGAATTCATTTTCCGCAGATTAAAACCATTGCCCCCATTTCCCATTTTACTAGCAGAATAGTACGTGAGGCAATTGAAATAGAAAAACGCCCACAGTGCCACAACACAAGAGATGACAGCCAGCGTTTGCCTGTCATGTGGAAGTCCCTTATTGCTCCGCACCGCCAATTACGCAACACCCTTAGTCCTACAAACTTTCCCCAACCCAACGCATCTTCCGTCAAATAAACTTTCACTTCCAGCCCTATAAAAGATCAAGCAGGACACACGAAAGCTCAGTCTTATTCAAAGATTCATAGCTCTCCTTGGGGAGTAGGCAGACTGAGACCCCGAGTGAAGAGCTAATCTCTTGAAAATGGCATCAAAGCCGATGCCGAAACGTCGATATATATATATTTACAATATTTACAACAAACTTCATGATTCCTGAGGTTATCTAAAGGGTAGGTAATAAACAAAATAAACTTATAGAAATTGTTGAAAATGATCGCCGCGAACTGCAATTCAGGCTTTTGTCTTCCGTCGTACGGAATGGCGAACACGTTCAAAAATGCCGGGGTTGCTTCGAATTGTCTGATGCAGCAATGCAATTTCAATATTTTCAATGGGAATCGCATAAACTAGTGATTTATGGTAACCCCAGAGAAAAAATTAAAGAATTTAAGTTTGGAGACCGAGGAGGTCGCCGATTTGGAAATGCACCGTTCAAAAACTCACGAGCAAATCGCACCGTGCGTAAAATACATTAGTAATTTTAACTGATGTGGAACTTCTAACAGCAGTGGCAGTTTTCCTTTAAGAAAATGGTGGTACACTTCTCTATTTAGCCTCGCCAAAAATGTGGACCTATCAAGTGATCTGCAATAATTCCGTCCCACACATTAACTGAGAATTTCTTTTGATATCGGGCAACTCATGCTTCCGCCTATATGTGATTATTATGGAAATTAATAATAGCGCTTCTAGAGAAAGTAGCCCCGCCGATGTAGAATACTTGCGCAAGAAATGAGGGTTTTGTGCGATTTCATGTTGCATCCATTGGCACCAAGCCACTTTTTGCAAAATTTAATTGGCAAAAGTGCTTGTACTCGTAGAATGTGACATGGATACAACTGTTGACTCTTCATTATCCTCCAAACTGTGGGCTGACTTATTCTTAAAGCAAAGGCAATTTTTTAGTGCTTGCAGGATGTTCCTCGATTTCATTTAGCACTATTTCTTCAACTGGTGGAGTTCCAACTAAGCGAGGGTATTCGTAATCAGCCGTATGTTTTTTAAAACTTCCCGTTTCACTAAGACGTTGGAGAAGGCGAGCAAATATGGAACGATGCGGGATTACACGGTTTGGGTATTGTTCTTCATAAATACGTGTAGCTGCACGTGAATTGCCATCGGCAAGACCGTAAACAAAATGCATATTTTACATTTCAGCATTTGAGTAATTCATTTTGAAGAACAGTAGCAGGCAATGAACTTTGATAAACCAATGCTTTGACACAATAATACTGAAATGACAAATAAATATTTTCACCTCAAAATGATTGTTTTTTCTGACTCAACTATGATATTGGATAGTGTAAGTTATAGTATCATCATCATTATCCAAGTCTCTCTTCTCGACTGCTGGACATAGGCCTCCTCTAAGAAGGTGTTTGGCATTAAAACGCCACGCTTGCCAGGCGTGTTAGATAGGAAATGTAAAGTAAGGGAAGGTAGGGGGGCATTTATGTGTTTGTTGGTATTTATTATTATTACTGGACATTTATTCATATAAACTTTTATGATCAAAATAACCCCAGGAATCAGACATTAAAGTTCGTCGCATATATTTAGAATCACTCTGTATATTTGTTTACTTATTGAAATTTGTCTTTTACTTTATATATTACTCAAATTAAAATAAACATGATTTTCTAAATCAATTGTAATTTTATTAGACCCATTAATGTAATAAGAGTGTATAGTTTTGACTTTAAGTAGGGTAAGCTATATACAAGCCTATCCTGTATTGGTTTCACTATTTTTCTTTGTATTAAATTACATTTTTTAGGGTATAGTCATTGACAGTGTTTACATATAATTCATATTGATGTTGGCGATCGATGAGAGCAAATTGTGATGAGACAAAAAGCTCGGTCAGATTGTCGCCAAGAAGCCGATTAAATTGTGGCAGCGATAATCAAATTGATATAAAACCGGCGTGTAATATTTCCGAGAACTTGACCCAGATACTTTCATTTCAGTTATGAGTGGTAGGGGCACAGGATTTTCCACTTTTTGAATGGGATGTAGATCGACTTTGTTCCATTTAATTTTATATATTTCAAAAACCGCCAAAACTAACGAGATCAAATTTTATTGTGCCGTTTTAAGGGCATTGTGTGTAGAAATGTCTGTGTGAAAAAACACAATTTGTTTTTGCAAATATTATTTTGCTGTACATAAATAAAAACTTACAAAATGGATTTATAATAAAAACTACTGAAAAAGAAAATTTGGCAAAAGCAACTTTGGTTTCCTAACTACTGCTCTCGATTGTAACTAATCCTTTTAACACAACGTGGATTATTCAAATACAAAAGTATCATTTGCAATATTTTATTGATTTGAATGCTGATAAAGGGTTATAAATGTTAAACTTTAGAAACAATTTTCCCTACTCCAAAAATATTAAATAATACAAATTATTTTGCCATCAGTATGACTTAATAGCCTACGTATTAAGAGGGCGATACATGTAAAAGGCTCAAAACAGCAAGAATTTTACGAATTTTTGGGGGCAAAAGATAAATTGCCAATTTTCAAATTTTTCTGTTTATTTAAATATAGCTTTGTTTATACAAAAATAATTGTGATATATTTATCTGAAAAAAACTAAGTATATTATATAATGCTAAATATTTGTAGCTTATATGTGAACCTAAAAAAATTGAAGATCAAATAAACGTTCAGAAAATGATGTTTAAAAAGATACAGATTTTTCTCTAGAATTTTGGCATTTTTGTTCAATAAAAATACTTTTCTTGATTAAATTCCAAAACATAGAAACTTATAGTATTAGAAAGTGAAATTTAAAAATTCGTTAAAATCGGTTGAATATTTTTCAAATGAGAGTGCACGCCAATTTTAAAAACACGATTTTGAGTAAAACGCATTTAATAATCCGATAGATAAAATCGGTCGCATTTCTATTATTTCCAACTTATTAGATATACAGCAATTTCAATAATCCTTCAGCCTCTTCAAGAAAATTATTTTTTCCATTTGTTGTTCTCTGATAGCTTTTCTGGAAGATAAAAAGCTGCAATGCCCCTCCCGGACCAGCATTGGCGTATTTCATGCTCTGGTGTGCAATAACTATTTCTAGCGCTTGAATAATCTGCAGTATTGGAGAACGTCCTTTGTTAAAGAGTCAAACATCAATATAAGTTGATATTTCAACGATTTTTAGGCGAAAATTCGGGTGCTTTGGGGCTAGTCTCCAGATGGTTGAAATAAAACTTTCGTTTGCATTTTGCGTATGACTTCCTGAACATCATTGCAATAATCCTTTTTTTTTGATAAAGTAAATGGGATAAGTGTGTTCTTGAACGATTGGATCAAGTGGCATAGGATGCTGAAACCCCTCTATTTCCCCAATTAGCCAAACTGTTTTGCCAAGCAACTGTTTATATCTGGTAGGCAGTAGCAATGCTGTGAATTTTTATTAGTAGTACATAAACGATAGTAGGTGGCCCCTTTTCATTTCTTTAACAATAATTACATCTATTCTAATAGCTAAACCATAGTAAGTTGATAATTTTTTTAAAATTCTGTCAGCTTTCCCCTACCGCCAAGATTTTCTTGATTTTTCACATTTTGAAACCGAGTGCCCAATTGCTTCTCAACGTGTCCAACGCACTCACTTTTTACAACTTGTAAATCTTCATATGCGTTAGTGTCTAGAGTAGACTTAAAAGTTTTTAAGTCTCCGTCTCCATTGTAAAATGCATATTTAACACCATACCTTTCCTCTGATCTAAAAATATTTCTGCAACCGCAGATACTTCTATTTTGCCTAAAGACCCTTCGTGATTAATAGAACATTCTTCATAGTGATAGTCATACTACGTTAGGCACTATGGAGCATTTTCTTCTTTTTTAAAATGCACATGCCTGACACGAACTGCCTTTTAGTACTGAATCAATGACTTTACTCGAGTAATAGCCAATAAGTGTAATGATTTCAAATCGCGCTTTTGTCAAGAGACACCTTTAGTCCCAAGATGGGTTTCTTATGGTCTTCATTCTTTTTTTTTCTTCTTATACATCTTTTATAAAAAGACGATCGAAAACTTTTTTTGCCAATAAATACAGATGCTCGATAATGCTGTATGCACTCTTGCGTATTCAGTTACACATGTCCATAAGATTACAAAATAAATTAATGTCTTCTTGACCTAAACATAAGAGGCAAGTGACAAACACAATTCGACGATTAACTTTGTATCCATTTTTAATAAAAATCCTGAGTCAATATTATGACGACCACATCGGATAACAAAATTAGTTTGAAACTTAAATCTATGTTTCAAGCTTCTTCATATTTTGTTTGAAGAGTTATTGCTTGAGTTTCAACAAGTAAGGACGTCCCATTTTCGCTGAGATTGAAAGAGCGCAACATATACGTCAGGTGTGGCCATAAGGCCGAGTTATATAATTGACAAGTAAGTGATAGAAAAAAGAATAATAATCACTTCGAATATTAACACACAAGCCCTTATCAAACAAAATGAGCCATCCTTACGGCTTTAATCCGCTTCATGCTAATCAGTGCAGCCAAACGCAACAATCTGCGACCGCCCACTTCCTCTTCTATCAACAAAAATTCCAGTCACAATCAGTATCAGACCGTCAATATTCTTTCAACACCCAACAAATCAATAATCTACAACACAATTATTATTCCCAGCCGACTAATCTTCCAGTAATAGTAATAAATTAACAATGCAAGTTAGTAACGATGATAAAACCTCTTTGAATAAATACAAATGGCAAGTTATAGAAAAAGAAAGCGAATTAATGTTTAAAAAATAAATACAGCTGGACCATCTAATGTTATAACATCAAGCAGGTTTAACTCTCTAACAAACGAAACTGTTGAAACACCTATGAACAAAAATGAAAAATCTTCGGAAATATCAAAACCTCCATCAATATTTATCTATGGAGTTGTAGATTTTAAAAGAATGACTGAAAGCCTATCCAAAGTCACACCAGAAAAAGCTTATCAAAGTAAAGCTTTAGCTAACGATACTATTAAATTTAATTTTAACACTCCAGATACATACAGAAAACTTATACCCCACTTAAATGGTGGAAAAATCGTTCATCATACCTACCAGAGAAAAAATGATAAAGTTTACATAGTAGTAATTTGTAATCTCCATTACTCGATTCCTACGTCGCACTGTGGGCCAAAACGCGAAAAAGCTAGCCCAAATTAAAATTTTATTTTTTTTTTTGCTGAAAACGGGTAAAAATACGGATAAAAACACTAATTAACAATAATTTTCTATTTAAAAAGAAAAATTATTTAGTTTTATCTTCACCAGAGTCGTTTTCATTTTCCGTAATGGTCCCACTAGTAGACGTGCCTTCGCTGGTGGAATACGAAGACTGTGTCTATTTCTTCCTCATTAGGAGGACACAATAGTGATAATACGTCATTAGAAAAGTTATAGCGGTTTCGGTTTGGTAATTTTCGTAGAAAAGAAATGACCGGACCTGAAGAAACAAAAAGTAAACTCAAGATATCTTCATTCGTTGCTTCTCAGAAAAATTTTCTGGTCCGACTTTTATACTCTATATTGCTTCAGGTTATTATTCCTGCTTTCCTGAGCTTCTTGTGACAATTGCCCAATAGGAAGAATGCCATTCTTTGCGATATCGCTTTCGTGGATTAAAATCTTATGCATGGTAACTGGCATGTAGTACTACGAATATTGCTGCACAAATCGTCGAGCTTTTTCTTTTGCGTAAACATTGGACGCGTCACCATCTATAGCAAAGCCTGATGAAAGTACCTGCAGAATAGTACTGCATCTTTGTAATAATTGTTTGTTTACCTCTATAACTTTCGGGTTTCTAAAAAATCTACGGGTTGTATTACCATCATTCGTTGTTCCACTTCATCCATGATCAACTAGTAAACCTAGTTGAGTTCTAAATGGTGTCTGAATTTTGCGTTTTTTTCTTCTAGTTTCTTATCTTCTTCTGTGTACCGTCTTGATTTTTTAAATTCCAGTCTCTAAGAAATATGAAGAAAACATTCGAAAAAGCGAATCCAAGCATGCAGAGACGACAAACCAAATCGGTAAGTTGTGGCATAAACTTCCATGTTCTCACATTTTTCTATGTTGTTCGTTTCGGTCGGAGTGGCTCCACAAACGTGACATCTTTGAGCAGAAGAAGTAGCGGTCGCAGCATTGCAAACTTTACCACCCACCAGTGTTAATACCATTTGATCCGATACAAAATATTTGTGCGAATCAATCATAACTTCCGTCTTCTCCAATTTACTTATTTGCTCTTCCACATAAGTAATTTCTTGTTGAGTCACGTCTATGCATTCTTTCTTGAAATGTATTCTGATGGGTCTGCGAAAACACACAGAAGAAGGATTCTGCTATAAAATTGTTTTCTTTGAACCAGAAGTTGATAATTGTAAAGAAACAAACGAAGTTATAAACATATCTGCATCTTTAAAATTTTGCTTCTATTTCTGTTTATATTCGCTGTGAGCTGTGCTTCCATCGCAGCCCCATTTTGATATTAATACTAACTCGGTGGAAACATACAGAACTCTTGTGGAAGAAACTTTCTCTTGAACAACCATCAAGCGTGAATCCATCAAGTCCATAAGTGACTGTAACTGTATTTCCATCAAAGATTCCAAAACTGTAATCGCCGTTCTTGGTGGGCAACAGCGCTGTAATTTGTGGTACCTCGGGTATAACATGTTTGCGTTTCGAAACTTGGCATTTACCCTAATTTTTAAATATTGGCTTTTTGTCAAATTTGGGTCGACATATAAAGCCAGTGCTTCATCTGGGGTACTTGGAGTTACAATCTGAGCTTCGCGATTGATCCATGTTTTTTGGATTCTTGATGCTCTTGAAAGAGTAGTTGCTGTAGCCTAGCATCTTCTTGACCAGCAGATCACAGACTCATCTAAGCAGCTTAAGTTAGTTCACTTGTCGATGCTCTTTCCCGAAGTTCTTTAGTTTTGCTTCTTTTGCTTCTTTCGCTGCTTTATTTGAAAGGACCATTTTTTCTACCAACCCTAGATGTTGACGGATGTTTTCCTCCACGGGAATTGCAGGTATCGAAAATCATCCAACCAATCAGCACTTTTTAAAAGAAAATTTTTCAACATTCTGCTGCACTTTTGCCACCTTTTTGCAAATTCACTGCAACAATGAGATATCGCTAGTTTTGTTTCTTCTATATTGATGCCACTCAAGTTTTCAGTTTCGATATAATGTATAATGACGTTTTGCACATGTTGACATTTGATCAAATTTTCATAGCCCTTCCCTTGCTGCCAAATGTCAAAGAGACTTCTTCTCGTTAGAGGAAAATCTGTAAAACACGAAAGTTGTAGAAAAAATGCAAAACGGATATACATTAAAAGAAATTTTTGCTTTAATGCTATTAATAAATGCGTTATTTTATGTAATTTTTGGAAGCTATTTATTATAGAGAGAAAAAGAACCAGAGCGTCCGAGCAAACGGGAACTGCAACCGTTACGACGACGCCATAACGCAAAACAAAATTGAATAATTTTTGATTCTGCAAATATCTGCAGCTAAATTTTAGATATATTGTAGCATAAACTTTGAGGAATACGCTCGAAAAAATTGCTGATGACATGGTCAAACATTTACATGTATGAAAAGTAAAGTAAAGGATCCAGCTATAAAGTAAAGTATAAAATAGTAAATACTTACTTAGATTTAGTTATTCTATAAGTCACTTTAACCAAAAGCCACCCCAAATAAAAAAATTTTTTATTTCACTTAACGCAAATTACTTGCGTCGCCGTCAGCACGGCAATCGCAAAATGTCCATTTTCAGCCGCGTACCGTTTTTATAGTTTCAACCATATTAGAAAATTAAATAAGTCATTAGAAAGCCAAAATATTTTACTTTCTAAGGATAAGAGTTAAAGGTCAGCTTTTTTGCGTTTTGGCCCACTGTGTATCGTAAAATCAAAGAAGACCTGAGAATAAAAGGTCATAAAGTCCGCAATATTATAAACTTAAGACACCGAGTTAGCAAATTACCTTTAATGTTATTCTACGTCGACCTCCAACCACAACCAAATAACAAAGATATATACGACCTTAAATTCCTAAATAACACGCAAATCCCAGTAGAACGGCCACATAAAAAGGAAAGCATCATACAATGCACAAGATGCCAAATGTACCGCCATTCAAAATCGTACTGTAGAAGACCCTACAAATGTATGAAATATGGAGACAACCATAATTCTAAATTAAGCCAGAAATCTAGAGATACGCCAGCTAAATGCGCATTCTGTGAAGGCAGTCATACAGCCAACTATAAATGGTGCACAGTTTACAGTGACTTGCAAAAGGCAAGAGGCAGGATTACAAATATAAACCATCAAACTCTAAACCGTTCCACATCATAACTTACAGGAAATATACAGCAGGGTATAAGAACTAATCAGTCATATTCTGGAGCACTACAAGGAACTACTTTGCAAAACCAACAGGACTTAGGAACCCAACTGAACATTTATCTCAATGAATCCAAGTCAGTGATCGCTCAATTATCAATCAGAACGATATGATATTAAACATGCTATCTACCGTCATAATCAAAATTGCTAATTAATGGACCTTTCTTCAATTCGCATTTGCTCATGGAACGAAAATGATTTAATCAACCATAAAACTTCAATACAAAAAAATCGATGTGCTACTGGTTTTGGAAACACATTTTACAAAACGGACAGTTTTATAAATACCACAATACACAATTTTACACAATAATCATCCTGATGGAACGGTCCATGGTGGCGATGCAATTACTATTCGGAACACCATAAAGCACCATGACATACCTACAAAACACACAAATAATATCGAAGCAACAATTATCCATATCAGTGGACAGCCGTGGTCCTTTGATACAGCTGCTATATATATAGTCTACCCAGACATACAATTTCAACTGAAGGATATGAAGCACTTTTTCAGCAGTTGGGAAACAGATTTATAATAGGAGGCGATTGGAATGCCAAGCACACAAACTGGGGGTCAAAACTTACTAGAAAATCTGTTGCGGGCCATCAATAACAAGAATTGCTCGTATCTTTCTACTAGACAACCAACCTATTGGCCGACAGACCAAAACAAGCTGCCGGATTTAATTGACTTTTTTGTGCTTGAAGGTATTTCACCAAATTACCTTAATATAATTTTAAATTGGGATCTCTCTTCTGATCACACTTCTATAATTGCTGCGCATATCATTTGCTTATCCGACGCTCTTAAGCTCGTTTCAGCCGAAACAGATTGGGATGCTTTTAAAGCTTATATCAACAAACATTTCAAAACCAATCTCAACCTGAAACATCCTGACGATCTTGGTGATGCGACAAACCACATCACTTGTGTAATACAAGTAGTATCTTGGAAATCTACCCCAGTGACAAATCGAGATGTGAATATCAAAAAAGACACCCGTACATATTCGCAAACTTGTTGCAAAAAAAAGGAAAGCCAGAAGCAAATAACTAAGAAGTCACAATCCTATTGATAGAAACACATACAATAGCCTTAAAAGGCAACTAAAGTCAGCATTGCAAGAAATCCGATAAAGAAAGTTTTAAAACTATATTACTGCATTATCAAAAGATGACCATTCCATCTGGAAAGCGACAAAGAAATTCAAAAGATCAGTCGCCTATATCTCTCCTTTAAAAAAACGGGACGATAGTTGGGGGAAAACTGAACAGGAAAAGGCAACCATCTTCGCGGAGCATTTATTAACAGTGTAGTCCACCTCAGGCAAAAAACAACAATAAAGATTAAGAAATCGGGAACTTTTTGGACAGTCCTTGCCCAACGACATTGCCTATTAAACCTTTTTCCCCAGAAGTGAAATACGAAATATCTAAAAAAAAAACTATAAAGCTCCTGGGTTTGACTTAATCTCGCCTCTAATACTTAAACAACTACCCAGGAAAGCAATAGTGTTACTGACCACCATCTATAATGGTATGATAAGGTTACTACCCAGTAACTTGAAAGTTTGCGCTGGACATAAAGCAAACTTTCGATCGCGTGTGGCATATCGGACTATTATACAAATTAAAATTTACTCTATCCACACCCCATTATCTAACTCAAATCCTATCTATCCGAACGCTACTTCCAAACAAAATGTAATCCGGAAACATCCACATATCATCCCATCAAGTCAGGAGTGCCACAAGGTAGTGTGCTGGGACCCTTTCTTTACCTACTTTTTATTGCTGACATTCCAACTGCAGCCAGCATAAAAATCGCTACTTTTGCGTACGTTACTGCCTTAATCGCTTCAAACGAAAACCAGCAATTGGCGTCAGCTAACCTTCAGACCCACCTTAACCTCCCCTGTCTGGCTCGGCAGGTGGCGAGTAACAGCGAATCAACTGAAATCGGCACAAGTCACATTTACAAATAGACATATTGAGTCCCCTGAAGTAACAATAAGCGGTGTCTGATTTCCTATAAAAAATGAAATAAAATATCTAGGATTAACATTGGATCGCAGACTAACATAGAAAGTACATTTGATGAACAAGAGAATCAACCTTAAGCTGCGACAGATGAGTTGGTTAATCGGGCGAAGTTCAGACTAACAACTGACAACAAAATTCTCCTGTGCAAATGTATAATCCGACCAGTGCGGACATACGGAGTTCAACTTTGTGGTTGTGCTAAACTTGCAAATACCAAAATTATCCAAATGCTACAATCCTAAATACTAAGGACATACCAAGAGGCATCGAATATAATGCCTCTTGGTATGTCAGGAACAAAACCGTAATTGATGACTCAGGCATGCACTTTGAAGAAGAGGTAATCCGGAATCTAACTGGTACCTACTTAAACAATCTACCTGGACATCCAAACGAAGAAGCTAGTACTTTAAGTGTTTCCCCACCAGTACGAAGACAACTGAACAGAAGATGGCCTACAGATGTGGATCCATAGCATTATTATTATATTATTAATTATTATATATAAAACAAATTACATAAGTAGTAATTAATTCGGAGTGCAATCACTGGATTACTTCTCTGATTGTAAATCTTCATTAAAATAAAAAAATATATATTTTGTTTGCATTTTAAACAAATAACTAAGTCGGATACTGTTGTAAAAGCAGTAAAAAGTTCGCGCTCCAAGCGATCGCGTATACCTGCTACTCAAACAGCTGCTTCATTTAAATTTCATATATCGCTTGATATTCGAAATTTTTTCTAAAATTTTAGACATATATATTATTAACATCTTACCTTAATATATTATGCAAACATAAATTTAATTTTTTTTTATTTTACATATATCGCCCTCTTTAATGTGATGGCCCTTTACGATCCAGCTGACATGCCCCCAATTTCAGAAATGCGGCTCTACTTTAACATTTACACTTCTCGTGTACTCTTTTAAGTCTAATATCATACATATTAAGTTTGGAGAAAAAACCATTCCCATTAAATAGCCCTAGAAGAAAAGTCTAACGGGATTAAATCGCAGGACTAAGGTGGCTAACTGATGTCATCCCTCTACGAGATAACACGACAAGGAAATTTTGTTGAAGTTGAAATTGTTAGTTCCATTGATAAAAATCCTTCAGCGCTTCTCGATAGCTGTTCTCAATAAAGTGCCGGCTCACGATTCCTCCAGCCCACAATGTACATCAATTACTGCATTAGTTTTTCGTCACTAACACAAGAATTTTACTATTTAAGATGCCACAATTGTGACGATTCGTAACCACATTTAAAGCAAATTGAGCTTCGTCGCTCAGTAGCCTGTTTTTATAATAAATTTGAATAATATTAATGCGTTATTGTACAGTATGCGGCACTACGATAAGTCAGTCACGTGAACAAATGCAAACATCCAACGTCCACAGAACGCAATGCAAATGAATATAAAGTTAGATCTCACTATTCTGGAAAGTGAGCTTTATTTAAAACTAAATACTATTTTGCAGCTTATTTGGCATATCTGTTCAACAATAGAACAATTATATTATTATCAATCGTGTGTATGTATATGACGTTAAAACGGCGATTTATTAAAGTACTACTTCATCGACTGATGGTCTATGGTCCCTTTACAAAAAGTTAGTTTGGCATGTTTTATATAAATCCCGTATTCTTTATTTTATCAAAACTTTTTAGTATTAGAACTTTATTATAATTCTTTTGTGACATGACTATGAATTTAAAACATCTATTTTATATCATATTCTTCTTCTACAATCATTCATTTTTTACACCGAGAAAAAAACAGCACTGCAGTCCTGCAGGACATTTGCCAATTCCGGGCAGTAATCCAGTACACTTAGGCTTGCAGACGGTGCCGATTAAGGGTACGCCAAGGAATTTGCATGGTGTGCCTTCTACAATTAAAAATACATGAATTATCTGCACGCTGTACATTATTATTAGCAAGGAGCGATTTGAGTGGATTTTGAATTAATTGACTTTTAGTAATTTTTGTAATCTCTTACGTCCTTCTGGCGTTGTTGGAGGATTTGTTGTAGGTTGAGTTGGAGGTTCCGTTGGCGACTGAGTTGGTGGTACAGTTGTCTCTTGAGGTGTTACTACTTGAGTAACACAAAGTACAAACGCAAGCAGCAGTATGAGCTTCATTTTAACAACTAAACTGTATCAGCCTTTAAGAAGCTTCATCCTTTTATACTTTTTTGAATTATCGAAATCTCCTTACTGCATTGATATCAAATATGTAATCTGTAAGTTAATCATGCCACTCGGGCTTACTTTAAATACTTTATTTTTGTATTACAAAACACGTTGTTGCTATGCTATAAATAATAATATTAGTTTGTTTCTCTGTTTCAGTTCTTTTGTTTTAAATGCTCTAAAAAGTTATTTCTGCTGCTTCTTAATTATAGTTACAATTGCTCTTCACTATTTCCATTTCCGCAATTGAATGGCATAGTGCTTGCATTGTAACGTATTTCACTATTAGTCTTATTTAAGCCCTGGTACTCATAATCTAGGGGCCCAGATTATTTTAATATTGGAAGTTTAAATTATCTTATAAGAGATATTTAAAGGTCAATTAAGGCACACTTAAAATAATAAATGAATTGCGTTGCTTAAAAGTACACTTAAGACTTTTATTATTTAGCAGTATATAAAATAATGATTGTGTAATTTTCTAATTGAATTTTATTATTGACATTTATGCAGATACTAAAGCAAACAAGATAACTGATAAAATTGAGCTTGAATGGCTACTTATGCATGCGATTTTTTCATTAAGAGGAAATAATGGAAATATAAATTTACTTAAAAGTTTTGTTCGAAAAGAATGTAACATTAGAAAGTTTTCAGCGCATTCTCAAGTATATCAGGGTCTAATAACAATTAGTATTAGTCAGTTATATAAACGGTATTAGAGAAACTATCGTTGGAAAGATTTGTTGTTATCAAAATGTCCAAGAAAGAGGAAGTGGTTGTTTGTTTCATTTTTATTTGTAAAGTAAGTATTGATGTAAAATTTACTTAAGTGGGAAAAGAACTGAAAACGCGTGTCTCTTCCATAAAGCCGTATAATAAACTATAGTTAAGGAGAACGAAGGGAGGGTTTTTTAAGTCGGCCATAAAATGCTTTGTGGAAATCTTTCACCTCTTCCTGTCTTTTGCAATCTCTTTCCACTCTCTAACACCTTTTTCTGTCAGGTCTTCCCAAACAGATTCTCTCCACGTTTTCCTCGGCCGACCTTTTTTTCTTTTCCCGCCAGGTATTTTCCAAGCAATGCTTTTTACAATTCTGTTGTTGTCTAACCTCCCCATATGTCTTGTATTATGGGGGCTCATTTGTACAGCTTCTATACTTCCGTGTTCGTTCGTCTCGCTCATACGTCCTCCGCTTTCTTCCCACCAAAAATCTTTCGTACGACCTTCCTCTCCCACCTTTCTATTTTCTGCCGATTTTCCTCTGTCGGGGTCCGTATCTCGGAGTCGTACATTAGTGTCGGTCTGATTATGCTTTTGTATAACCGTGTCTTTGCTTTACGTGAAATGTCGTTGGACCCGAGCAAAGTGCTGAGACCAGCTACGCTTCTGTTACTTTTAGCAATTCTTAGATTAATTTCTGTTTCTTCATCGCACCTGCTATCGATCAGCACCCCCGGGTACATATGTTCTTCCACTTCTTCAAAGACTATTTCACCTCCACTTTCTGTTTCAATCGTTCAATCTTCTGGTCCTTGTTTGTTTTTAAGTTCCAAGTATTTGCTTTTGTTTTCATTAATTTAGAGGCCCACTTGGTTTGCTGCACTGATCAATCGTTTTGCCGCTTCTTTTGATTCTCTTTTACTCTAGCTATTAACAAAATATCGTCGGCATACGTCAGGCATTGGTGGCTTTTGGTAAAAATTGTCTCTGTTGTGTTTACTCTGCCTTCTCTTATTGCTGTCTCCAATATTAGATTAAATAAGACTGTATACAGAAGATCTCCTTGACGAACTCCTCTTTTTACTGTAAACTCTTTCGACATATGGTCATTTACCTTTACTGCGCTTATCGTTTGCTTTAAAGTTATTTGTACAAGCTTAATTATTTTTTTTGTGGTAGTTTATGTGCTCTTAGAGCTCCTGCTCCCTGTTCATCGAATCATAGGCCGCTTTGAAATTTGTGAAGAACATATAGGTTAGAATTTCGTATTTGTAGCATCCTGCAAGTATCTGTTTCAGCAGAGTTGTTGATCTGTTTTGTCGGAAACTCGCTTGGTATTTGCCTAAGGGATTTCCTGCATACTTTTCTAGTTCTTTATTATTTCGGTTTGTGTCTGGCCTTGCTGGTATTTTCCGTGTCCCTTTATATATGTCTTTCTGTTTGAAGTGTGTCCTCATTATTTTCACTAACTTTGTGTTTACTTTTTCCTCCTGTTGTTTGTCTTTTCTTCCGATTTTTGCATTTGCATCACCTAGTATAATTTTTATGTCTTGTTTTGGGACTCTTTCTATAATCGTTTCGAGCTCTTAAAAATTTTGTTTTTTACATCTTCTCCTTCTATTCGGTTGGCGCATGCATGTTGACTATAGTAATAGTGTTGTATTTTTCCTTGATCCTAATTGAGCACACCTATCTTATTTGGGTCAAAATTTTCACTTTATTTTCTAACGTATTTATTGTTAGGAAACCTACTCCAAACCTCCTGCTGTTAGTCCCACTTGTAAAAAGAGTGTTGTTCGCGATATGCCCGAGCGGTCTGGGCCGCGGGACGCGCTCGTGCAATTGGCTTTTAGCACTTGCTTTGGCACGTTGATTTCGTTTAGTTCGCGCGACATTAAGCCTTTGGTTTATTCATTTTAAACCGGCCATTTCAATTACGTTAAGTTCACGCGACTTTCTACTTTTGCTTTCTAAAGCCTGCATTTCGCATTTTTGTTCGCGGCATTAAGCATTTGCCTTTGTTCGCGCTTTTGCATTTGGCATTTTTGCTGCGCTCTAGGCGAAAAATCAGCTCGACGAGAGAACCTTTATACCAGGAGGACGCCCCTGTTTCGTCTGCTGTGAAGATTGGGGTAACTTGTCCTAATTTTTATCCATAACCATTTCCTTTTCTTCTAGAAGCGCCAGGACCAACAGCAGGAAACCTATATCTACGGGAAGTGCCGCTTCCACAGGTTAGTGTTTTTAATTTTAGAGTTGTTTGAAGTTCTCTATTCATAATTCAAAATTACCTATACAGTCCACTTATTCCGGCTGAATCAAGTGTAATTTCCTACTTTTTAATATTGTTTTCTTTTAGATGAGTGTCTTGTAAGACTCCTATTTCTATGTTGTATTTGTTTATTTCCGCTACCAAATTTATTATTGCTCCCTCCCCAGATACACCTTGCAGACCCAACTTGGTACAGCTTCTTATTTCTTCTTGTTCGTATTCATTACCTTTACCTTTTTTTTCCTTTTGCCATTTGATCCTTTATCATGTCCATGTTCATAGCCTGGTTCTTTCTCGTATTTTGGAATGCTTTCCGGTACTTTAGTTTTTTGACATTTCATCGGTTTCAGCTTTTTTAGCTTTCTTTTATTCTTGTCCCATTTCCACTCTAACTCATCCATTACCACTTTACTATAACCGACTTTAACCGTCCTACCTTCCTTGGTTTAAATTTTCTTTAATTTCAATTTATTCTCCTTTATTTTCTTTTTATCAATTTCACTTCCTAGTTCTATTACGCATGTTTTTTCTCCTGTTTTGGTTGCTTTTTAAATTGTAATCGTGGTCTCTAAATCCTGTTGTATGAAATTCCCTACTGCACCCTTCAGCGTGTCTGGCTTATTTGTGTCGATTTTTATTCCGCTCATGACCACATTGTTCTTTCGTTTTTCTTTCACTAGCCATTCCAAATTATTCTTTATATCCTTAATTTATTTTTTATCTCTTTATTTCCTTTTTTTATCTTTTATTTTCTTTCTTAAGCAGTTTGTTTTTTCTTTGATTTTGTTACTTTTGGATATGGTTAACTTAAAAGTTTGCAAATACAATAGACCACTATGTAAGTAGGAATATGAAAATATAGTTTATAATCGAAAAAAAGTCGAATTTGGTTATCTATTTATAAATTATAAAACGGAAAAAATATAAAAACGTAAGAAAATGTAAAAATTAAGTAAATAATTAATCGAAAATAAATTAAACAACAAGCTTGTAAGCAAAAATTTTTTATTACTTTATAACTGACCACATAGGTATAACTAAAAGGCTTCTAATGTAGAGAAACAAAAAAATAGTAGACTACCCTAAACTGGGGTGAGATTATCCCAAGCCTGGTGACTTTGGCCCATGTCCTGAAAATGTTTGTTTTCGGTGATGCTGTTAAGCAGATACCTTTATTTAATCTGTCTTCATTGCAAACGGTAGGCGGCAGCAATATTTGCAAGTGATCGGTATTTAGTTCAGTTCTTGTTTCAACTGCGACCTACAACGTCAATTAAACAAACATTTGTTTTTGACGCAAAAAACGTACTCCTTCAAATTTCACGTGCACAGATGACCCTGAATTTTTCTAATTTACGGTAAGTAATTTTTTCTATATTTAAATGCCTGTAAAATATGTATATAATGTGGAATTTTAAAATTTTTTTATCTTTCTTGATCTGCCGGGCGTTTTATGAGTTGGTGTCATGGCCCACAATTTGAGGTGAGAATGCCTTATGCCTTATCTCCCTAAACTTATAATTCTATCTCCTCCTAGACGCTTCAACCGATTTCCTTGAAACTTACACACCACGTTCAAAACTATATTTGCTAATTTGGCGCATTAGGCGCAAAATCAGCCTTCTAACTTTAACCGTTTTTGAGTTATTTAAATATTTTGATTATTGTCGCAGAAACATGTGGAATGTTCTACACGACTGCCTGGCGTCTAGATCAGGCTTCGTCGACGAAGTCTGCGGGGTCCCAGCTAGGTTCGTAATAAACGTCCCATTTCTAAATGCTCTGTTTTGAAAATTTTAGCAAACGTTTGTGCGATTCATTTGCAGCTAGGCTAAAATTCACCAAAAAAGTTAGGCTTGCGTTCCTACAAGAATTACAATCTCCAATAATGCGTGGAAAGTCTGGTTAACTAACTCAACGAGCTGCTAACAAGTCGATGAGTGGTTGTCGCGTGTTCAGTGTCGAAGAAGAAGCTGCGTTTGTTCAACATCTGACAAAATTGTCGAACTATGGATTGCCAGTTATCGCTTCAGGTTTTCGATTAAGCATTATTTCAACAAAAGAGGAGCTACAATTGCTAAGTTTAAGGAAAATTATCCTGATTACAAGTGGTAGCGGGATTTATTGGAAAGGCATCTGGTCCTTTTAATTAGAAACAGTGCTAATATTAAGAAATTACGTTAGTGAAGCTCTACTAAACCAGTACGAGGACAATTTAAGTGTCGTTCTAAAGGATATTCCATCGTTTTGTATTGAGAGCTATAATGAAACTAATTTTAGCGATGACTCTGGCAATCGGAAAGTAATTTGCAAGCGAGGCACAAAGTACGTCGAGAAAATTTGGACCTTTAGTAGGAGCTCCACTTCATTGATGCTCTGCGGGAACGCTGATAGCAAGTGTCTTCCACCGTACGTTGTCCATAAGGACGATCATATGCAGACGAAGTGCACTGAAAACGGCCCAAAAATGCCCATTAGAATCACACTAAAAGTGGATGGTTCCATACAACAATTTATGAAGACTGGCTTAAAATTCTCTTTTTACACACTGCCAAAAATGAGCAAGGACTAGTGGTACGGATTGGGGATAATTTATCATCAAATGTTAACATTTAAATTTTAAAACTATGTAAGCAATATAACATAAGGTTTGTGTGTTTCTCGCCGAAGACTACACGTCTTACACTACTTTTTGAAGAGAATAAGGCGTGGAATCCTGGCAAAGTGAAGGAGTCAAAGAATGGTTAAAAAACCGCAACAATTCCTAAGGACGTCTTTCCTACGTTGTTAAAAGAATTCATAAGGCAATTGCAATCAAACATGAGCCAAAATTTAAAATATGATTTTAAAAACTGTGGAATTTATTCGATTAATAGAAACATGCTGCCAGAACGTTTTCCTTAAAATCTAAGCGAGTCGAATAAAAGTCTGGTCGGAGAAACCTTTTTGGAGCAGTTGGAAAAAAGCGTTCCGATTTCCTAGAGACAGAAAGTACTACAGAGAGGAGAAAGTATTAATCGTTAGAGTGTCGAAGTTCGCAAAGATACTAGCCCCCATAAAAGAAGAATGAAAGTCTTTCTTCAAACGAAGCGTCCGACAAAAAAAGATGTTGATGTGCCATTAGAGTCTGATCAGAAAGGCAAAAACTTTTCTAATTTAGAAGAATATGCTGAAACTACTCCCATCACACTATCACAACTACCACAAGAACTGCAAACTCTTAATAATGTGGTCGATAATCTCATTGTCATTATGTTCGCTGGTGGAAAGTACACCAAAAGAATTATCAGCATCTCAGAAAGAAGAGAGAGAAGTTGACAGCACGGAAAGAGATCTCAAATTTTGGAGATGGACTAAAAGAAAGGATTCGATTTCTTATGATTGGAATGAAATATTGTGCAAGATAAATCCTCACAAACTGCTTAAACGGAATCAATTTCCTGTGCACGAGATCGACAATTCTGTACTTACCTACTTATTTCTCTTTGTAAGATTAGAAATAAAATAATATTGTCTACCGTATTTGTATTTTATTGGCCTTTTCTAATATCATTGTAATAACATTGTAGCAAATTTACTAATGTTGAAAGAAAATGTTAGTGGTTTTTAATTTTCCAGTACACATTTTGGCACACTATTGGCCCAAAAAACGTTTTACATGTAATGTGCGAATAAAATCAGGCGTGAAGCCCAAAGCCATCTAATTTTGTACTTAATTTTTGAAAATGTGTATGGGGATTGGGATAGTCAGGGAAACTTAAATTTTCTACTCAAGCTGTTTTTCCATTAATGGTCTATATATAAAATAATACTAAACATACTAATACATAATAGTCTCGCTAAAATTGTACTAAATAGCTGAAAAGCTTAAATTGTTTATTTGCTTATTATTTAATACTTACGAATGCTTCCCCGCCAGATAATTAGAAGATAATTGTTATATTAAAAAAATGATCAGAAGTAAAAGAAAGTAATAGCGGTCAAAAACATTAACATAAAATCTTCCCGATATATTTCACTATTAGTTACTCGAGAAAAATATGTTTTTTTATATATTTAAGCTTGTAGTCAATAAAGTAAAAAACCAGACATTTCTGTAGCACACTAGCGGCATGGAGTTACAAAGTCGGTGAGTTGAAAATATGAGTTTTTACAAATATCTCTGCTCTAAAATAAACGGAGTCAAAGTAACAAAGAACGGCTTTGTCAAAGTATATAACGAATGACTAAAAAAGGATGTTTTTAATAAAAACCATAAAAATAGCAAAGAGCACGTGTAAGATGTTACACCATTAAATTTCAATGACAAAATAAGTATAGCTAGTGGTTATTGAAACAAAAATGTTTACAAATATATTTAAGTTAATAATAAAATCACCTAAAACACTAGAAAATCTAGCACTGTATATAGCGTCGCCTGTTACACCTAATTAACAAATTACGTAAACGAATAATAAGTAACAATTAGAAATGTATAGGTAGTCTACCTGTAAGTATAAAATTACATAATACAAAATATTTCTTTTACAATAACAAAAGATATAGAGGTTTAAATTTTTGAATTCTTCAAAGTAAGCACCTTGAAATTTTTCAGATATTTCTCGATGACATTTCTTTGGCCTTCACGGATCCATAGAAAGAAAATCTTATGGTGTGAGGGCTAATTATCTCGAATGCCTGTTCATTTCTACTGTTCTAAATATCCTGCAATATCTCATCTTAAAATTATAAACAGCTACCTTATGGTATTGATTTAAATCTCATTGAAAGCCTTTTTATAAACGATTACATTTTTGGCAATCTTGTTTTTCGTCCTGGTAGCAGTTGTGCCATAACAAATAATATCTGGACATGTGTCATATAAAGAAGTTTCCAACTCATATATTTCTCGAAGTATTGGAGGGACCTCTGTTGATTTTTATCTATATACGTTGGACATATCTTGGTGTTCCAATTATTGCTGGTCTTTCAGAATCTAAATCACGTTCACCATATTTCCAGCCATTCCTGAACCATTTGTACTGTAGCTATGTTTGTGTTTCACTTGTTGTATAGTATTCCAATTAGCTCAGCTAAGGAAGTCGTTCAAACTTGTTAATGCATATTGAAACACGTGAAATGCAGCTTTTAAGAGACTTATTTTGAAAAATTTTGCCTTAAACGTACTTTTAGTGTTTATCACTGTTTGGAGAGTGCGTGTCCTGTACTGAAAAATTATTATGTTTATTGTATGACTATAAGTTTGTTTTTTTGAAGTAGCCTTAATAGACAAACGACAGGACTTATTTGTGATGCCACGACATGTTCAATAAGTTCTAAGATGGAGTAACTTCCTTGCGGTCTAGACCTAGCTTATGTAAACTTAAAAGAGCAATATCCTTCTAAAACTAAGTTTTTTAAAAGCTTTGTATAACTGTAAGTGATACTAAAATATTTGAAAATTTGTGAATCGAATGGCAAGTATTTTGAAAAATTATAAAAATAAAACTTTCTTACTTTGTGTGTACGACCTGAATTTTTTTTCTTTTTTTGGTAACCAGTAATTGCTACAATCTGCTTTAAAAGCATTAAGTAAATTCTTTTCATAAAAAAATGAAAAGAAACGTTTAGGCGTACCATTCAGTTAAATCACTTTATATTTATTAATTCAATTAAAAATAACTAATACTATTAAGCTTTAAAAGTAAAGTTATTCTAAACCAAAATTTGTATAGGCTCTTATAACTGCCAAATAAGTACCATTTACGATGTAAGGGCTGTCATCCTAATGCCAAACTTACATTTCTATAGTGCACCTTATTAAACAAAAAGAAGTACTAAAACAGCAATATCTTCCGAAATGTATGAGCTAAATATATAAGACGATCATCTTAAAAAGCAACATAGCTGTCTTTTTTAAGATTATAAACACTAATGGTGCAATGCATTTAGTAGTTTAAGATTCCAAAGGTAGCACTGTCGTCCATTCGGATTGTTGGGTGGAGGCAATTAACAGGGATTTATATATATGAATTAAGAAGAATTTGGAGAAATTGGGGCGTTACCACGTAAAAAAATGTAAAACTAAAAAATATCAAAACAAAAAAAAAACAGTAGTACAAATCTACCCGAAATAGGTAAATTAATATGTAGAGTGACAAATCAAGGATAATAAACCCTGCTGCTTTAAATTTACAAAACTGATGTAGGAGTTATTATTATATAAGAAACCGGAGATAAGGGCAAATGCTACATTCCCAAAGGTAAAAAAATAATAATGGTCAAAGTAGCTGGCTAATCCGGGGTCGAGCACTGTCAGCTGAACTTAACGGCTATAAACACTGTGCAGTTTTATGCCAAGGTAGTGCAGCCAAGTTGTTTAGGACACTCACCGCCTAACAACGAGGAAGACCGTTGGGTACCACTGACTTGAACAGTGATATGCAATTCTAGAAATTGCAGCCTTCTCGTGATGCCTCTGTTGTAACTGAACCATGCGGATCTAGATTGGAAAGTCAATAAACATTTCCCAGTCAGCTGTCATGTCGTGGCTAAGAGTCTGCACTTTGGCTAACGATGTCGGCAAAAAGGCAAACTTTAGGTCACGCAATTACCGATACACCATACATGGGTATCTCTGCTGTAGGCATGAATTACGGGGCATATCTGTGCTAGGGATCTTGGTTTAACCGCCCGGATCGAGTGGAGACAATTTCATTAAAAATTCTAAATTCCATGGTATCGAGACCAGACCAATGGAATGCGTGGTTGTGTAGGTGATCAGTACCTAATGAATCCTAGCAAGCGGATCTATATTATATCAGACAGCCAGGCAGCTGTAAAGGCATAATTAAGCATTAAAGCATCATCTAGACTGGTATGAGAATTCATCAACAAACTCAATGCACTGGCAGAACAAAACACGGTGAAACTGTTATGGGCACCTGGCCATTGGGGTATCTACGGTAATGAGAACGTCGATGAATTGGCTAGGGAGAAATCTAGTGAGGATTATATCGGCCCAGAACCCGCTTTAGGAATTTCACGAAGTGCTGCCCGAAGCTTTATTAAGGAGAGAACACGCACTCAACATTGATTGTACTGAAAGAACCGACCAGGGCGTAATTTCAGCAAAACCTTCAATAAAGAATCTTGCCAAAACAGAGCTACAGAATTTAAGTAGGCCACAGCTAAAGACAACCATAGGGTTTCTCACAGGACATGTGACTATTAAAGAACATCTCTAGAAAATTGGTAAATTCAATGGTGACCTTGCATGCAGACTGTAGCAGGGAACCAGAAACAAGCGTACATATCCTATGCAAGAGCGATGCGCTGTGCAGGAAAAGGCAACATACATTCGGGAAACCAATCCTGGAACCGGAAAACTTTTAGACACACCCTGTAAAGGACCTCTATCTGCTGATTCAGGGGACATCAATTACAGATTGCTTGTGAATTTATTTAATTAGGGTAATCACAATAAGCCATAGGCTGCAGTGAACATGGATACATCAAGGAAGACATACGCTAGGCGGGCAAAAAAATTTGGCCAATCCAAAATACAATAGCAATACAATGATAGACTTGTGAACTAAAAGCTACAAACGAGAGTACAACCTAGTAACGGTAACATTATTTTTAAGTAGTTAAAATTTAAATAAAACGAAATGCCACGCTCATAAAATAAAATAAAGTGATACAAAGGAATGATTGAAAAATAGAATTCTTGAAGATTTGAGAGAAGAACAAACAAGATAAGGTGGGGTACATTATACCATAATACAAAACTAGTGTGCTAGATAAGATATTGCAGTTTAAAAAAGACAAGAACACCACCCCTTGATCAAAAAACTATTTTCCAAATTATTAAGGTACGAAAAAAATAAAAAACCTGCAAACAAGTAACAAGAAAAGTATTGAGAATTTAGTAACAAAATTAGTAGAAAATGTGCTAAGGCAAAGAGGAAATTCTTCTGGGACCAGAACACCACATTGATGAAGATAAGAAGAAATATATGGTAACTGGTCAGTATAAACTAAAATGAAATTAAAACTGTATTAAAAATGAACAAAATGACAGGGACTGATCTAGCTACAGCGGAAATTATCAGAAATTTGGAAGAAAGAAACCATCAAATTAATATAACCATCAAGTTAATATGATAAATGTGTACAAGATGTCAAGAACAATTACTATAACCAAAATGGGCACATGTGTAAACTGAGAATATTACCGTGAAACGGTTTTGGTAACACATAAATTAAAAATAATGACCAAAATTGTATAGGCTATAATTAAACCAACCCTAACAGCAGATTATTGTGAGTTTAGGAAAATAATTTTTAGAGCAACCAGAGAGAAAAGGATGGGTCTTTCATTAACTTCTAGGATTAGAAAACAGCTTCTAAAGACATTCTTCTGGAGATGAGCACTCGATGGAAGCGAATCTTAAACGATAGTTAGGTAGAAGGGGAAAGAACACACCAGGCAAATCGCAAATTTTAAAAGACAAAATATAATGGTTCTAACGATTTAAAGACTGGTTATGAATAGAAGAAGATGGAAATCTAACGCATTAAGTCAAACGACTTAGTAGATTGATAACTTTTCATACGGCGTAAATATGTTTAATTACATCTGTATGGTAAATCTTAAAAACATGGGATTTCCCTTTCTATTGCCTAATAATTTTAATGCTAACTAAGATCTTTTTGCATTTGATTTAGATATGAAACGTATCTTCAGATATCTAATACAGTGCAGAATAGTTTTCATTCAAAGTTCTCGAACATGGATACGTTCGAAAGTATTGCTGTTCTTCAGAATGTAGATTATTCAGGTATAACAAAATCGTTTTCAATTTGCCTAGATTTGAGTGCCTATAATGGATTATAAAAATTGAACTTTAGATCGTATAAAATATGATGTTGGCCGAATGCTCTCCACGATTCCACTGACATGCGCCCATTTCCATAAGTCTGAAATCGTAGCAGGTTTGTCGAGATTTCATCAAATAGCTCTAGAGGAAAAAGTCTAACGAGGTTAGATCGCAAGACCATGGCGGTCAATCGATGTCGTCCTCTAGGAGATAAAACGACATGGAAATTTTGTTGAGGTAAAGTGAAGTTCAAATTTTTAGTTCCATTGATAAAAGCTGTTCAGCACTTTCCAACAGCGTAGCACTGTTGCCAGACTCGTTCTCAGAAAAGTACAGGCTCACGATTCCTCGGGCCCACAATGTGCATCAATGGACGCATTGGTTTTTCGTCAATAATACATACTTTTACTATCCCATATGCGACAATTCTGACAATTCAAAAACATACTTAAAGCAAATCGAGCTTCCTCACTCAGCAACCTGTTTTCATAATAAATTTGAACGGTGCTGCTCACATAGCGCATTGTATAATATTTATAAAACTTATTGGACATATTTGTTTAAACTTTTCTTAAAAATTAGTCCAACATGTGTTATCAACTCTCGTTTAAAAAAAAACTCAAATGTGAATATGGCGTTTATTAAAGTACTACTTCGCCGACTGACAGTCTGTAGTTATTATAATTCCCTTAACCAAAGTTATTTTAACATGTCTTACATAAATCCTGCATTCTTTATTTTATAAAATCTATTTAATTTTAGAAATTTATGATAATCCTTTTATGCCATAAACTAGAATTTGCATCGTATTTCTTTTTCTACGTGTCTTATATACTTCCACCGAGGGAAGAGCAGCACTTCAGCCCTGCAGGACATGAACCAATTCCGGGCTCGGGTCCAGAACATTGAGGCAGGCAGACGTTGCCTGGTAGGGGTATATTAAGGAATGTGCATGGTTGGGCTTCTACAATTAAAAATACATAAATTATCTGCACACTGTACATTATTATTACCAAGGAGCGATTCAAGTGGTTTTTGAGTTAGTTGATTTTAGTGATTTTTATAATATCTTACGTCCTCCTGCCGTTGTCGTAGTGGTCATTGGCGGCTGAGTTGTCTCTTGAGGTGTAACTACTTCAGTAACGCAAAATACAAACGCAAGCAGCAGTAAGATCTTCATTTTCGTAACTAAACTGTACCATTCCTCGAGAAGGTTTGTCCTTTTATAATTATTTGAGTTATCGAATTCTCCTTAATGCACTGATATCAAATATGTTACCTGTGACTTAATCATGTCGCTCGTGTTTACTGTAGATAATTTATTTCTGTAATATAGAATTCGCTGTTGCTATTCGTAAACAAGAGTATTTATTTGCTTGTAGGTGCTTAGCAAATTTTGACGTTTTTGTTCGTTATAATTCATTTATTTTAAATGCCTTGTAGCTTATTTCTTCTACTTCTTCATTATAGTTACAGCTTC
The DNA here is from genome assembly GCA_036346155.1 of Sinelater perroti. Taxonomy (NCBI): domain Eukaryota; kingdom Metazoa; phylum Arthropoda; class Insecta; order Coleoptera; family Elateridae; genus Sinelater; species Sinelater perroti. The sequence goes on from JARFIY010000344.1 coordinate 8,044,205, forward strand.
GCTTTATTATTTCTATGGCTGCATTTGAATAACAAAGTGGTTGCATGATAATATACTTTACTATTATTTTTGTTGGTAGCAGTATATAAAATAACAATTGTGTTAATTTTTAATTAAATTTTTAACGCTGTACATTTATGCAGATACTAAAGCAAACAAGATAACTAAAAAGTTTTAATACAGCAGCTTTAATAACTTCATATGAATGTGATTTTTTCATTAAGAGGACATAATAGTTGAATGTTATGGTTCTAAATAAAGATAAATTTACTTAGAAATCCCGTTCGAAAAAAATGTACCGTTAGAAAACGAGTTACCACATATGAGATGGTTTAGGATATAAACTTCAGTGTATATTGTCGTTATAATTCACGATTACAAAATTACAGCCACATAGCCAAGTTTAGCATAGTTATAGGGTTACTTCTTCTCAATACTTCCTGATCATTCAGTTTCAACAATAGAATGGATTTTCATATTTGGTCAAACTTATTGACAAATGGTACTTCAATACATCTATGCTCGTGTTCAATGCAGTCGATAAACGCAGAAAGCACAATACCTGAAAATTTGTGATGTTTCACTACACCCGCTAACAGCAAGTGCTTCTTTTTTTCGGATAACATCACTTGCCGAAGAAAATTATGAAAAATGTATAACTTTTTTGTATACCTCACCTACTAAAAAGTTATTGCAAAAGGAGCAATAGTTACTAAATTTCTGTATATTTATTGCACTAATCAGCAGTACATCCAGATACTGCAATAAACTGTAGCTTGGTAAAAATTATTTGAATATAACGAAACTTTAGGTGCCACTAGTAATTTGGGAAATACATTATTGGCTTTTAAATTATAAAATAAAAAATAATGTTACAAAAATTAATCTTTTAATTTTTTATTAGTAATGTGTATTATTATCTTTCAGTGTATTTTAGATTATAAAATATTCTAATTTACATGGAATTATGTTTTAAAAGTGTTTTTCTTTCAAATACTAATAAGGTTAAACAAAAATTTTTACTTGCTCTCTCCCCTCCCAACGAAAAAAATAAATTTGTTTTTATCTTTAATACAATACTTGCCTGTTACTAAGCGTCTCTTTAATGAATTGGTAATTTTTAGATATGGGGAAGGTAGGAGCACTTAAATGACCACGAACTTAAAATCATTCGAAGTCTAACGTTCAAGGATTGATACTTTGCTAACATGTTATATCACGAATGAAGTGCAAATAAGCACTTTCGGTATACCATTTATTATGTACATTTGTAATTTCTACTAACCTAAGCGTCAATATTTTTTACCAAATATTATAGTTTATAAGATTATATCCGTTTGCTATAAGTAGTTTACCAAAGTTTTTGCAACTTTTTTATAAATAAAATTATAATATATCGCTTACAATACTCAATAAATACAAGTAAATTGTTAATTTTAAAATAGTTTGTAAATAAATTGTTAACTTTACAATTTTATATTAATTTATAAGACGCTTATTAATAATTACCCGAAGGTTAAATAATGATAACGCGCAACGTGTACTTACAAGTGCTGTGATAAGATAGAACCTATCTTACTGCGCGTTAATCAGGATTTGCTTCTTTGATTTCAATGGTTTAGCAATATTTTATTTCAAAACGTTATATATATATAAAAAATACAATAAAAGGAAACTAATCGCCTTTACGATCAAGTCAAGAATTATTTTTGCAACTACATAAATTTCATTTTTTAGTTTTGCTTTGATTAAGATTAAGAAGAAAGAAATAATAGAAGTTTAGAAAAATTATTTAATAAGATCTGGAATAAACAAGAAACATCAAAGAAATGCGAAGTTGGAATACTATTACCCATATAAGAAAACGGCAGAAAATATAACAACTATATAGACCAGGGAAATTGTATTTTTACGTGCCAAACTCCCCATTTAAAAGATAAAATTTAGAAAGAATAGGATGATTCCGTAGAATTCGATGAAATAAAATTAAACAGCTGAGTCGTTGCAGAAGTTATTCAAAATGGCGTCCAAAGTTGGCAAAAAAAGGTTTTTCGCGATTAAAAAACAATTTAAGTTTTGTATAGAAAAAAGTTTCAAATTAAAGTTGTAGATTTTGTAAAAACCTACGAAATAAACTGTTTTTATTAAAATAAATGCAAAAATAAAGTAGTTATCGCAAAAAAAAACGTTTGAAATCGTGTTTTTATTTTAATGCTTGCATCTTTTCGAAAACAAAAGATTTCGCGCTGAAATTTTTAAAAACTCTAGTCCTTATCAAGTAAAAAAAGTAAATTTTTTGTTTTGTGCAAAAATATTGCACAGATTTTACGAAATCGCTTTTTTCGTAAAAAAGGTGCTTTCGTAGAATTCGATTTAAACAGGTTCTGGAGCACTTAGAGAAAAGTGCTAGTTTTGTGATTTATAGCTGTTATAGCTTTTCTTAATTTTTCACTACTCCACTTTTTCTAAGGCTACTCCACATTTTTGCTTTCGGTATGCTACAGAAGGCTTCCTGAAATCGAAATTGCTTTATTGTAAATATATAATCTTAAACTTCTCTTCCTTTTCTAAATCCGCTTTATGAATCTTCTAGTTCTTGTTCATTTGTTATTTTTCGCCTTTTTTCATCATAATCAATGCAAAAATTACGTAGTTATCGCAAACAAAACATTTGAAATCGTGTTTTTCGTTTAATGCTTGTATGTTTTCGGAAACAAAGATTTCGGGCTGAAATTTTGAAAAAGCATAGTCCTTAACAAGTAGAAAAAGTAAATTTTGTGTTTTGTGCAAAAATATCGCACAGATTTTACGCAAATCGATTTTTTCGTAAAAAAGGTGCTTGCGTAGAATTCGATTTAAACAGGTTCTGGAGCACTTAGAGAAACGTGCTCGAGCTTAAATTTTTCCTAAGAGATTTAGTATCACGTACAATGAGAGCGCGATTTTTATAGGAATTTCAAATATGCAAACAATGAACTGAAATATAGATAAAAAATTTTACCCCAAAAAACTCGCAGATCATTTTCATTACAATTTATATGGAAATCGCGTTATTACCAATCGATAGCTGCTATTGTTCTACAAATTTTGAAAAAAAAAGTTTTTTGTTGGACCTCCAGGGTAAGAAATAATTTTATTTTTTTCAAAAAAATCCTGGGGGCGTAATTTACATTGTATAGCGTACGCCCTCCGGGAGATCGATTTTGAATACGTATATTTTAAATAAAAAAATAGTTCGGCTCATTTCATTGACATTAAATGCTTTAAATGACATCTCAAAGTGAAGAAGGCAAGCGCGGACCGCGCCAGCCGGAATCGGTCGTAGAGTGGAGAGAGCGTCGACGGTAGTTCGATACGTTGAATACGGATATCGTATTCATTTTTTAAAATTACTTAATTAAAGATCCAAAAGTGTATCTTATTCGTTGATTGTGATTTTTCAATCAATTTTGAAAAAATTGAATATCAATGGAGTATTTGAAATTTGTAGATACTTACAATTAGTTAGGAGTGACTAGAGGAGATGAGATCAAATATGCCCATTACATTAACGCGAAATGTGCGATAAGCGCAAAAAATTAACTTGACAATCTAAAATCCAATATGGAAAAAACTGAAGTTGCGCAGACAGAGTTTTGATTGCGACACTATCGCCGATAGCAAGATTACCGACGATGATGATAATACTGTTGCATGCGGAAATTGTAGTAATGAAAGAGATGAGTTGAATGTGAAACGATGAAAATTAAATTAATTATGTATGTACCTATTTTGTCATAAAATATGTAATAGTAATATTTCTTGTATTTTGAAAAATATATGTATGTGATATTATATATTATAATTTTCGTAAATGTTTGGCTTTTTATTTACACATTGAATGTGCAATGTATACGTAGATGCTGCTGTAAATTTCTTAATATGTAAATTTCAAAATGAATTAGAAAGTATTTGAAAATAATGTAACTAAAGTTTTGTAGGTCTAACTGATCTTAGATTGTTAAGTTAATTTTTTGCGCTTATTGCACATTACGCGTTAATGTAATGGGCATATTTGATCTCATCTCCTCTAGCTACTCCTAACTAATTGTAAGTATCTACAAATTTTTAAATACTCTATTGATATTCAATTGATATTTCAAAATTGATTGATTGAAAAATAAGTCCATTGTTTGCATATTTGAAATTCCTATAAAAATCGCGCTCTCATTGTACGTGATACTAAATCTCTTTGGAAAAATTTAAGCTCTAACACGTTTCTCTAAGTGCTCCAGAACCTGTTTAAATCAATTCTACGAAAGCACCTTTTTTACGAAAAAATCTATTTACGTAAAATCTGTGCAATATTTTTGCACAAAACAAAAAATTTACTTTTCCTACTTGTTAACGACTATACTTTTTGAAAATGTCAGCGCAAAATCTTTTGTGTTCGAAAAGATAGAAGCATTAAAAGAAAAACACGATTTTAAACGGTTTTTTGCGATAACTACGTCATTTTTGCATTGATTTTAATAAAAACATTTTGTTTTGTAGGTTTTTACAAAATATACCACTTTTATTTAAATCTTTTTCCTATACAAAACTTAAATTGTTTTTTAAACGCGAAAAACCGTTTCTGCCAACTTTGGACGCCATTTTGAATAACTTCTGCAACGATTCAGCAGTATAATTTTATTTCATCGAACTGTACGGAATTTTAACTATTTTTTCCATATTTTACCTTTTAGATGGGGAGTTTGGCAACAAAACGATCTATTTTTGATAATTTCCCTGGTCTAATAGGGGAATTACCCTGCTCACTATTATATTAAAAATATATGAAATAACTTTCCAAAAAAGGCGAAAAATAACAATTGAACAACAACTAGAAGATTCATAAAGAGGTTTTAGAAAAGGAAGAGAAGTTTAAGATTATATGTTTAGAATAAAGCAATTTCGATTTAAAAACGCCTTCTGTAGCATACCGAAAACAAAAATGTGGAGTAGCCTTAGAAAAAGAGGAGCAGTGAAAAATTAAGAAAAGCTTTAACAGCTATAAATCAGAAAACTAGCTACTACGTGAGTACAGGAAACATTAATTCAGACAAGTTTTTAACCAAAGAGGGATTACGGCAAGCCGGATATAGGTAATAGGAAGTAGGATATTGGAACATAAAAATGGTAGACTTGATAATATGTGCAAAATCAAAAAAAATTTAGAAGTAAACATAAATATTTGGTATAAAAAACTAAAAAAGATAAATTCGAAAATAAAAATTAACAAAATAAAAGTGATGACAATAGAAAAATAGTGACATTTAAGTACTTAGGGAATAAAAAAGAGAAAAAAAGACATGGAAATAAACAGTAGAATAGACCATACCACTCAGTTATATTGTACATTAACTAACACATTTATATGCAGAAATGAAATAACGAAGAAAACAAAAATTACATCGTTTAATACAGTGTACAAAGCAATACTAACTTAGCTGTGATAGTGCAAAAACCGAAGATGAGTAACATGGAATGAAGAACCAAGAAAGGCATAAAACAAAAAATAATAGACAAGATTTATTTTGTAAGAAGTGACAAGCTATATAATTGACTTAAGTGTAATATCTTAACACCCCTTTGGGCAAATAAAATTACTGATTAATAATAATATTTATAATAGTTCCCGGTAATAGGCCACGAGGACCCTTTGGGATTGAACCAGGATAGATCAGCTAAATTCTAGAGCCTACGGTACACAAGGGTAGTAACTTGGCTAGCGTTACGTACCGACCGCCTATTATTACCACAGAGTTTGACCTCCAGACACTCGTTTGTTGCAGCTTGAGTCGGGCCGTAAAAATGCCAGTGATCAAATTGGCGACAGTGGGATTCGAACTTGCATCTCTAGGTTTTGTTGTCTAAGGCTCTATTTATAAATAAAAAAAATATTTTCTTTTTGACTCTTCTACTTTTTACATACGTTTTCACGAAATACAACTTGTTCTTATGTAGAATGTTAATCGCATATCTGAATAATACATTTTGGCCCTATAGAAGACATCAAAATGTTGCTTGAGATGTAACTCGTAGCACACAATTTCTAACAGGTCTTAAACTTAATAGACTTCGACGAACATAAATAAATAGCACTTTTAATACATACAACAAATATAAGCTGCTTCTTTCACATTTGCAAAACGGGAAAAGAAAATTGTGCTTTAAGACAAAAGTATTATATTAGAAAATGTAAACACTTACATCTATTTGACCTATACAGTCAAACTTAGTAAAGGAAATCAAACTTCCTGAAAGAGTGTATGAATTTTAATGGCATAGGAGCCACTGGTATTCATACATTAAGACCCAAAAATACCAATCAATATAAAGAAGGAAGTATTTGGCCTACGTTGTTGTCTATAAAGTTTACAAAAAAAAACTTAAAACAACTTACCGACCAATAGAAACCTATTTTTGAGGGATAAGTCTCAGAGATACAGTTATAAACGAAGAAATTAGAAGAGAAACTATAGTGAAAGACGCCATAGAAATAACCGCTAAGACAAACTTGAGATAGACAGGCTCTTGTAACCAGATAGGAAGATAATGGATAAGACATTTTTAAATAGAGACTAAAGTTGGATAAACTACCCAGAAGTTAGTTGGACAGTATTAAGTAGTAAGGTAAGAAGAGCTCGCTACAAGTAACACAAAATAGAACGGAGTGGAAAGGGAAAAAGCACACGTTTCTGAGCAGACAATTAAATAGTAAAAGAGAAGGCAAAAAGACTACTAATTTAAAGTATAAAATAAGAAGCAGAATCAGAAGAATTTCAATCTTAAGTGGGAAGTTGATAAGAACAAATATTTTTTGTCATACTTACAGAAAACTAACAGAATAACAAAGGTATTGGTAGCCTAAGAATATGTTTCATTTGAAGGTATGTATGGTAAAGTGCTAAAACAAAAAGGCTGGCGGAAAGCATTCCGCTGAGCCACTAGTAACTTGTTCTAGATAACTTTTACATATTCTCTTTAAACAAACGGAACCTCATGCATTCTGATAAATAATGAATTACAAATATAACAGCCAAAGAAATATTAGCTGAAAAAAAATTAAGAACCTAATTAAAAGTGGAAAATTATGCTAAATTAGAAAATCAAACTGAAAGGGGTAGACCGTTTTAACACATCATTGGTATGAGAACAGTTAATGTCGAAAGCATCTTAATAATACAAAAAATATTATTTAGCTACAAAAAGTTCAAACCACTATATATGCAGATGTATACAGCAGCACAAAAGACAGAGTTAGTAAGCAATACTTTTATTAGTATGAGCTATAAAAATACTCAGATATAGTAAAGGCACTCGTACACAAAATTTTACACAATAAGAGCTACTGATAAAAAAGAGAGAAACAGGAAGAATAAATAAGACCAAAAACAACTCAATTCTATAAGACCCAATAGAGATCTAATATTAGAAATTAAAATAAGAAATATAATATGCCAATTGTGATATTATAAATGACTGAACATTAAGTAATAACGTGATATTAGCATAACTAAAAGGTCTTATAAATGTTTAGATTTATGTTTAATTGTATATATTATTAATAACTATTAAAATTATGTTTTAAAATATTTTGCTTGTTGTAATAATAGGTAGCTATAACATTTTAATGATGCATTTAGGCAACACACGTAATAATCACATCTATAGTTACACCAATTCTTACAGGATGGCGCTTTAGCTTTTTAAAGTACATGTGTACAACTATAGTAATAAAATACAGAAACAATTGTAAAGGGCTTATAATACCAATATTGTCCTTACAATATATAAAAAATTAAACATCCCAATAAAACAACTTGTGAAATAATTAATAGAGAAAATTTCGAAGTAATTATTTAACATACAAAAAATATATTGAAATCAGGGGAAGACATTTTACTTATTAGTTGGCATTATTATTGTTTGACAAATGTCCTGCAGGGCTCATTTGATACTCTAGAATTCTTAATCACTAACTGTAGTTCAATTTTCGAATTTCTGCTTTTAGTTTAGCAATTGTTCTTATTTTTGTAATGTAAACTTTGGCCTTCACGGATCCATAGAAAGAAAATCTTATGGTGTGAGGGCGCATTATCTCGAATGCCTGTTCATTTCTACTGTTCTAAATATCCTGCAATATCTCATCTTAAAATTATAAACAGCTACCTTATGGTATTGATTTAAATCTCATTGAAAGCCTTTTTTATAAACGATTACATTTTTGGCAATCTTGTTTTTTGTCCTGGTAACAGTTGTGCCATAACAGATAATATCTGGACATGTGTCATATAAAGAAGTTTCCAACTCATATATTTCTCGAAGTATTGGAGGGACCTCTGTTGATTTTTATCTATATACGTTGGACATATCTTGGTGTTCCAATTATTGCTGGTCTTTCAGAATCTAAATCACGTTCACCATATTTCCAGCCATTCCTGAACCATTTGTACTGTAGCTATGTTTGTGTTTCACTTGTTGTATATTATTCCAATTAGCTCAGCTAATGAAGTCGTTCAAACTTGTTAATGCATATTGAATGCTTGTTTTGTGATGCCACGACATGTTCAATAAGTTCTAAGATGGAGTAACTTCCTTACGGTCTAGACCTCGCTTATGTAAACTTAAAAGAGCAACATTCCTTCTAAAACTAAGTTTTTAAAAGCTTTGTATAACTGTAAGTGATACTAAAGTATTGGAAAATTTGTGATCGAATGGCAAGTATTTTGAAAAATTATAAAAATAATACTTTCTTACTTTGTGTGTACGGCCTGAATTTTTTTTCTTTTTTTGGTAATTAGTAATTGCTACAATCTGCTTTAAAAGCATTAAATAAATTCTTTTCATAAAAAAATAAAAAGAAACGTTTAGGCGTACCATTCAGTGAAATCACTTTATATTTATTAATTAAATTAAAAATAACTAATACTATTAAGCTTTAAAAGTAAAGTTATTCTAAATCAAAATTTGTGTACGCTCTTATAACTGCCAAATAAGTACCATTTACGATGTAAAGTCTGTCATCCTAATGCCAAACTCACATTTCTATAGTGCACCTTATTAAACAAAAAGAAGTACTAAAACAGCAATATCTTCCGAAATGTATGAGCTAAATATATAAGACGATCATCTTAAAAAGCAACATAGCTGTCTTTTTTAAGATTATAAACACTAATGGTGCAATGCATTTAGTAGATTAAGATTTCAAAGTTAGCACTGTCCTCCATTCAGATTGTGATATTTGAAGTAAGAAGAATTTGGAGAAATTGGGGCGTTACCACATTGTGAAAAAATGTAAAACTAAAAAATATCAAAACAAAAAAAAACAGTAGTACAAATCTACCCGAAATAGGTAAATTAATATGTAGAGTGACAAATTAAGGATAATAAACCCTGCTGCTTTAAATTTACAAAACTGAAGTAGGAGCTATTATTATATAATAAACCGGAGATAAGGGCAAATGTTACATTCCCAAAGGTAAAAAAATAATAATGGTCAAAGTAGCTGGCTAATCCGGGGTCGAGCACTTAACGGTTATAAACGCTGTGCAGTTTTATGCCAAGGTAGTGCAGCCGAGTTGTTTAGGATTTACACTCACCGCCTAACAACGAGGAAGACCGTTGGGTACCACTGACTTGAACAGTGATATGCAATTCTAGAAATTGCAGCCTTCTCGTGATGCCTCTGTTGTAACTGAACCATGCGGATCTAGATTGGAAAGTCAATAAACATTTCCCAGTCAGCTGTCATGTCGTGGCTAAGAGTCTGCACTTTGGCTAACGTGTGGCAAAAGGCAAACTTTAGGTCACGCAATTACCGATAACCATATACATATATATATATATATATATATATATATATATATATATATATATATATATATATATATATATATATTGTATCTCTGCTGTAGGCATGAATTACGGGGCATATCTGTGCTAAGGATCTTGGCTTAACCGCCCGGATCGAGAGGAGACAATCTCATTAAAAATTCTAAATTCCATGGTATTGAGACCAGACCAATGGGATGCGTGGCTGTCTAGATGTCCTAATGAATCCTACCTTGGGCACTGGACGCCCACCATTGAATATAGCCATTAATTTTTATTATGTTATAGACTCGTGGAAACAAAATAGACATAGATGAAACAACCTACACAAAACCCTTACTTATGTACGAATGTGAACCCGGTGGAACATGGGATTTCGAATTACCACCCCCTTATGTCTTTACGTTCAGTAGTTCTCGAGTTGAAATTCACGGTAAAGACTGACTGATTATAAGGCCCCTTTTCAGGTAGAAGCCTAATACGACATACTACAGTGTGTGCGTGAAATGGTAGAGCTAGG